>JAYMGU010000471.1:0-32342 GCA_036178185.1 Liparis tanakae | reverse complement strand
TCTTCGCACTATTGTCATCCACTGCTCTGTCGTTATGCATTGTGCTCAGGAGGACAACAGCCTTCCCCTTTTTCGGCACATAGCTACCATGGTCATGTTGCCACTGAATCCAAATTCAGAGCTATGCTTCTCCCTCAATTTGGATGGCTTCATGACAGGTGGTATGTCTGGCTTGTTCTGGCGAAGAGTCCCCACAGTGGTCGGGTTCTTCTCAAGGAGCTTCTCAGCCAGAGGGATACTCGTGGAGAAGTTGTCCATTGTGATGTTGCGACCATAAGACTTACATGAATCAGATGTTCAAAAGCAGCTCCTTTAGTTCTGACACGTGTGAAATGTGAAAAGTGTGTCTCTCAGTCACTCAGACAGTCTAGTAGAAGTCGGCCGACTAGAGTACCTTATTTATTAGAGACATGAAGGAAACCCTCACATTAGTGTCATGTGTGCAATAAAGGTGTATTTAGGGGAAAGAGAAGATGATAAACATTGTTTGTTCTGTAAAGTGTGCGTTTCATGTCGGGTGATGGACACACAGCAGGATAGAGACGGTTCCCATAGCAACCACCTGGTGTGTGTGTGTGTGTGTGTGTGTGTGTGTGTCATCGTCTCCTCTTTCAGTCAAATTGACCAGTAAATAATCTGTAATATAAACCATCAAGGTTGAGAATACATGATTTCATTTGTATTTCAGACCAATGTAGTTGTAGATCATTGTTATATATTTATTCAATTTGTTTTGATGTGTTATGATTTAATAACTTTGCCACGTTTGGAAAGGCAAGTGTTAAAATGAACTGATGTCAAAATCATAGTTTAGATGTATATTATATTGTTGAAAAGCATCGTCTCATACACATATTTCATCTTAAAGGAAAGAAACTCTTCTAGAAGAAATCTGTAAGAGCATCAACAATATGCTGACATTGACGATGTCGTGTTTAAAATGTTTCAAATTGGGTGTTTCCACAACATATATACATATGGTGTATTAAACTTTTACATTGTGTTATATTAGGCTTAAAGGACATCTACAGAGATGATGAAGAGGACACACACAGCTCTCTCCCTCAGACGAGGGTCAACAGCTCCAGACAGAGACAGACCCAGCGGCCTTGTGCTGCTCCAGTCTGAACGGAGGAGGAGGAGGAGGAGGAGGAGGAGGAGACATTAGCGAGAACCTCACATTCCTTAAAGTAACCGGCCTGGACTGGGACAGGGGTCACTCTGAGGTCACTCTGAGGTCACTCTGAGGTCACTCTCAGTGACGAGAACTAATATGTAATGAGGGAGTGGACGGAGGAGCACCTGCATTGAGTGTGAGGTATAAATAATATGTTAATGTGTTTGCTGGGGCTTGGGAAAGACAGATGTGGAGGAGGTCGTTGTCTTTAATACAGACCAGGTTTATTTGTGAGACTGTTGGTTACAAATGAATCTACGTGAATTGAACTCTGATCCAAACTCTCTGTGTCCTGTGTGTTTGATCACTGAGGTCCAGAGGGTGAGTCTCCTGTGGCGTCTCACCAGCAGTCAGAGAGGAGAGATACAAGTTCATATGATCAGGTTAAGAGATTAGTCAGAATGGACCGAAAAGGAAGTAATCCAGCCACAACAAACCTTAATTATTGTTAGATTGCTTTCATTACATAATATGCATCTGTACATTATAGAAAGCAAACAAGCAGAGAGAGAATTGATTGTTTTTTACGATTTAGTTTCACCCCTCAAGAAGCAGACAGTCTTCAACGTTGTGACGTTTGGATGTTGTTTATCTGGCTGTCAAATGATACACAGTTCAGTTCATTACAACATAGAAAGCACACGTACATACACACGTCTCCACGTGTGTACATCCCAGCATAGCTGAGCCTAACTCCACCTGAGAAAGTCTAATCAGCCAACTACAAACGAATGCAAGCTAGAATGACGTATTCTTGGGAGAGATTCCTTTAATTCTATTTCCCTGACCAAGAAGTAATTAAAAGAGAAAATGTTGAAAATACTTTCACTTTGTATTATATACTTTACCAACATTACTAGAGCCTTTAATTAAACTTGTCAAAGTAGATTTACATTATTTAGATTTCCCTTATTCCGATATAATTCAAAGGACATATGTGGGCTGAAGAACTGTGGAAACATTGATGATTTAACTAAGTCTTCATGATTTATAAAACATATTTTTTCAATAAGGCTTGCTGTCAATCTTAAAACACCCCTCCATGTGGCCGGTAAGCTGGCCTGGTCGGCTGTGTGATCTGCATCCAGCTGAAGATCAGGATTAACAGCTGGAGATATCACCTGTAGAGGATGCACACAATACATTATTATTATTATGATAATTATTATATATTAGCACATTGACAAAAAAATCCCAGTGAGAAATGTATTGTTTCTATGAAATGAAAAAAACACATAAATCCCTCACCCCAACATCTGCAGGGCTCAGGTGAGGACGGGTTCTGTCCTCTTCACTGACGTCACCAGTGACATCCAAAGCCTGAGGTACATTTCAAGACGGTCGTGTCTGGTTGATCATAATGCTGCATAAGTTCAACATGGCCAGATGGAGACGTGGTCTAGGCCGAAAAGAGATTTCACAAGCACAACAAAAACAACAACAGGTCTAAATGTAGTCAGGACCAGTGTCAAATAACTTCTCACCACAGATGTAAGAGCATTTGACCATCTCACCTCAACATCTGCAGGGCTCAGGTGAGGACGGATTCTGCCCTCTTCATTGATGTGGTCCGAAGCCTGAGGTAGATTTTAAAATGTACAAAGGGGTTTCAACTATTTGCCAGTACGTTAAAAGAACATAATCAGGTATGACATTTAAAATAATAAAACATGTAATATATCACAAGGGGGTAGCACATTGGCTTACTTCCAAATGTCTTCTTGTAAATCTTGAACAAGGTATTTTAGTAGTTGTTTGGCTCCAAGTACAACTTGTACTTACGTTTGGACATTCTAAAATAAAGAATAACATGTACATCATTAATAACAGAAAGAAAAATAAATAACAAAATAGTGAATCCAAACCACAAACTTAAAACCACTCAAATACACTTAATTTATAACTTATGACTACAATATTTTAATATTTAGTTAAAGTGAATTAGCTGTTTGGCAACTACATGCTTGGATTACAGCATCAATATTTAGTGTGACATCAAATCAGTTACATTTAACGTAGAAGTCATGCAGCCTAACAAATCCAGTTTACACTCATATTGTTGAAAGACCTCACGCGCTGCATACGACTTAAAATCCCCTCGCGCTTACTTAGTGACGTAGGTGACGTAGGTGACGTAGGTAAAGTAGGTGACGTAGGTAATGTTAAGTTGTAATAATTCATTTTGACTTTGCACATGTACATAGTACGTTTGTGTTTTAATAATACATATAGCAAGATATGATTAGAGAAATATTAGGGAGAATATTGATATTGTTATTGTTGTGTTATGAAGCATGGAGGTAGTGTCTACTCTATGCATATGTCAATGGCAGAAGTAATGTTTTTATGTGTTTATGAATATGTTTGTAATACTTGTATGTTTATGTTTGTTTATATGTATGCTGCATGAGAATGAAAGTTAGTTTGTTTACATGTTGCCACGTGAGTTGGAAGCCGGTGGAAATCCGTGATGTTGATTGGAGCAGGAGTGTCACGTGAGACTTCCGTCGCCCAGGTGACCGGAAGTAGCTTGGGTCGCGGGATCATGACGTTTGACCCGGCTCATTACCTGTTAGCTGGCCGTAAGCCAACGAGAGCGTAGCATGCTGAACCGACCAATGGAGCTAACGTCCAGAGGAAAGGCGAGAAAGTGAAACTGATAAAACTTGTGCGTGAGGTGAGATTCAGTCTACTCTCGGGACGGTCGGAAGCTTACAAGACATCCCCTATCAGCAACGTTGCTTTTAGTCTGTGGAGTAACGCTCCGCTTGGCCCTACGATTGTAGCCCCAGTCTACTGCTTATGCTTCTGCCATTAAATATTGTTAAAACGTAATCATCAGATTCGGATTCTCTTTTTATATCAAGCACGGGACCGCAGTTTCGAACCACACTTAACAGTTGCAGCCCAACGTGGGGCTGCAAGAGGAAATACTTAACAGTAACGTAGGTGACGTAGGTGACAAAGGTGACGTAGGTGACAACGGTGACGTAGGTGACAACGGTGACAACGGTGACAACGGTGACGTATGTGACGTAGGTAACGTAGGTGATGTAGGTGACGTAGGTGACATAGGTGACGTAGGTGACGTAGGTGACGTAGGTGACGTAGGTGACGTAGGTGACGTAGGTGACGTAGGTGACATAGGTGACATAGGTGACGTAGGTAACGTAGGTGACGTAGGTGACGTAGGTGACAAAGGTGACGTAGGTGACGTAGGTAACGTAGGTGATGTAGGTAACGTAGGTGACGTAGGTGACGTAGGTGACGTAGGTAACGATCAGAAGAAAAGTTACTGGGTGCTGGCAGGAGGAATTCTTCAAGGCAGATATTGCTTCTGAAAGGTAAGTTATACAGCTCGTGTATTTTATTAACACCAGTTCATCAAACGAAACAGCGACCCTGTCTAGCTAGCTGTATTTAACGCTACCGTTGGTTACATCACGGCCACAGTCTCATGTGACCGTTAACCCTAATGTCTTCAGGTCGTTTGGCCTCTAAATGGAGTGTGAACCTTAAATGCTATACAAGCTGCTCGTATTACAGTGACTGATATGTATGCACACATAGAGCTAGCAGGGGCCCTTTTAAGTTCTGACATGCAGTGTGATATCCAGAGGCAAGACAAGACGTTGAGGAGCTCTCAGCTGGTCAGCGTCCCGTGAGGCGCTGGAGGAGACGGCGCCGGCCCCGCCCCCTTCGGAGAGAAGTGAGCGATGCAGCGCAGGTAGGTTCACTTCACAATAACAACAATACATCGTGACCGCGGGAACATGGACCAATTATTGTTGGATTGGGGTCCTCTCCAACATATAAGTAAAGTTTATGTGTGGAAATGATTGCCATATATATTTATACTATATAGTATATAACTATAGTCTATATATATATACAGCTATATATATATATATAACTAAACCATTTATGTATTACAATTCCATTTGTTACTTTTGTTGCTAAGTTCAGAAGAAAAAAATAGTAGCAGTTGAGGCTGAAAACAAAACACTTCGTGGTCTCAACATTGAACTGCAGCAACAACTGCTGAAGAAGTTGAAGACCACATCAACCCCAATTGGTAAAAACTTAAAAGTAATTCCCCCCCTGGAGATAAACAAAGTGTTTATATATATATATATATATATATATATATATATATATATATATATATATATATATATATATATACACAGATATACACGTTATATATAATTATATATATATATATATATGTGTATGTGTTGGATATATATATATATATATATATATATATATATATATATATATATATATATATATATATATATATATGCTGGTACACCAGCATAAACCAGCATAGACCAGCATAAACCAGCATACTATCATAAACCAGCATACCAGCACCAAAACACAACATATGCTGGTCACCAGCAATGCTGGTCTATGCTGTTTTTTCTAGCAGGGACAGTAGAACCTTCCAAATACAGGAGAACCTTCCAGATACAGGAGAACCATCCAGATACAGGAGAACCTTCCTGATACAGGAGAACATTCCTGGCAACTATTAGACTTTACAATAAATCACATCTGGCCAGATCCTCTTCAAATTGATGAACATTGCACCACTTTTACTTTATATACACTTAGATACACTGTATTTACTTTTTTATTATTTTTAAAATGTCCTTTATTATTTAACTTTTTAAATGTAATATGTCCTGTCCTGCTATTGTATTGTATTGTATCATTCTAAGAATGTAGTTACTGGAGAAGAAAACAGCAGAGACAGCGACAGACAGACAGGCGTTAACAGAGAGAGAGAGAGAGTTCAAAGGAGGGGCCAGGTGGCAGTGATCAGGGCAATCAAGAAAAAAAGCAGAGTGAACTGTTGAACCCGGTTTCGCGCCACTTCTCCAGTTTGGGCTGCTCTCCTGCTGCAGTGACTCAGAAACGCCACAGAAGGAACCACAGTCTCCTGACATGACGGCTCTTCTTGAGGTAAGAATGCCAACTTAATTTAATTCAGAGAGTTGTATTGAACGGGCAACGTTAGTGACACTTTGAGGTTTCTACTGACTCCGGTGAGGGGTGGAGCTAGCCTCATGGGAGCTAGCGGGTAGCTTCTTTTGAATTCGAGGCATGGTGTTCTGCAGTTCTGTGTTGCCTTGGACATTAAGAGTACCTTAACTATCTGATAAGTGTGTTCACAACGTAGGTTGTCGGTTTCTGTGTTGAACGAGCTAACATTAGCTTACTTTACACAGGTTATCCCCGGCAATGTTTAGCTAACGCTCGTGTTACAGGTTCATTACTGTGGCAGGTGGGTTAAGACACACTTCATCTAATAACCACGGTTTTATTGAAGTGCTTTGAAACTGGTTCCAAGCAGACGTGTGTAGACAAGCTCACATATACGGAGCTCAGTCCGGACAGTCACGTGAACAGACACCTTACTGTAGTGTCTGTTCACGTGACTGTTAACATGATGTATAGCTGTTGATACATTACAATTATTTGATTGCTATTGTAGGGGATTGATTTCAGATATGTATGGAACACGTCTGCGTTATTCATTTCCTGGAACTCTTGGGGAAATCTATATACAGAACTTTTTTTAACATACATAAGTCTGACTTATTTTTATAAACTCTTCCTTGGTACAGTAACAATGTTTTAATGTTAGCATAATTTAAGCTAAATCTCAGAAACAGTTCTCCGGGTACTTCTGGGCCTTTGTGATGTCCATTTATGGACACAGGCCTGGAGAAACACCAACATGACAACCAGGAACCGTCTGGCCCGGTTCATGTGGCACAACGCGGCAACGGCCCACCGCTTTTATTCCCTCGTCCTAGACAGCCAAGAGAAGGAGATGAGGGGGCAGTTTGAGGAGGTGACTGCCTCCTCCTCCCTCCCTCTCCTCCTCCTCCTCCTCCTCCCTCTCCTCCTCCTCCTCCTCTGCCACCACCAAGGAGGAGCACCGAGCGCCACGCCTTGGGTCCAGGAAGGCGGAGGACACCGCCGACACCAGCGAGGACGGCGGCGACCCGGCTGCCGAGGAGGAGACGATGGAGGAGGAGGAGGAGGAGGAGGAGGAGGAGGAGGAGGAGGAGGAGACGATGGAGGCTCAGGCAGAGGAGAAGAGGACCAGCAAAGTGTCAGTAAACATGGGGTCTTTAAAAAAGTGCATGGCAGTTGTGTGAAAACCAGAAGTGATCCACTCGATGTGGTTTTGTTTGTTTCCTCAAGTCGCCCAGGGAGAAGCCAGGAGGATGGTGGTGCTGACCAGTCCACTGCAACGGGAAACCTCTTCAGAACCAAACACCCGCTGGCAGAAAAGAGATGGATGTAGGATTCACCTCTTTTCTGTTGGTAAATAGTTTGAGATTGTTCATTATGCTGTGTTTTTATAGATAGATGTATTGTTCATAATGTTGTGTTTTTATAGATAGATTTATTGTTCATAATGTTGTGTTTTTATAGATAGATGTATTGTTCATAATGTTGTGTTTTTATAGATTTATTGTTCATAATGTGTTTTTATAGATAGATGTATTGTTCATAATGTTGTGTTTTTATATAGATTTATTGTTCATAATGTTGTGTTTTTATATAGATTTATTGTTCATAATGTTCTGTTTTTATATAAATGTTCATTTGTGTTGTTTTAAATAATGTCTAACATGTGTTATATGTCTATGTGTTTTGTACTGCACTGTTCTTGTTGTTTTTTGTGTTGTGTGTGTGTCATGTTTTGTCTTGTTTTGTGTTGTAAAGTAAAATCTATGTAACACTGAGTCACTTTACCAAGAAAAATTCCTTGTTTGTGCAAACCTACTTGGCAAATAAAACCGATTCTGATTCAGATAGTCATTTGTGTCGTTTTAAATAAATGTCTAACACGTGTTGTAGTCACTGTCCTCCTGGTTATTCACACAGCTGCTGACTTGAAGCCGCCTGGTGAGTTATGGAGGAAAACATGTTTCATCATGTAATGCATGTTTATTTCATTAAAACAAATCATCTGTGTGTAGCTATATATTGTGTATATATAAAAACTATACCTATGCTCTACTCAATTTAATCTGTGTAACATTTTACAATTACAAATATTGAGTAAATATGAAAGCTGTGAAATCATTTAGATTTACCTTATGGATTAAGTAAATGTAATTAAAAAATATAAGCAGATGTGAACAACTACATTGAGTACCATGAAATATAAAATTCAGTTGATATAATTACGATGTTAAGTCTATGCAACTGAAAATTAGATTATTATTTACCAAAACATATCTGCTACATTAACATAATGTAATTCATACTGGACTATCAAATATGACAATAAATATATTACATTAACTTTTTTTTTTTTAAGTATTTACTCTTTAGTCTAGTACTTCAAGTCAATACATGAAACAAAAATAATAAACAAAGCAATTCTACACACATCAACATTTATAATTAAACATTTATTTGTTTGATTTGACAAATATAAAACGTCAAGTTTAAATCCGAACAGCTTATCTTTGCAAATGACATGTCCGGCGTTTCTAAAGAATCAAACTGCGGTCGGTCATGTGGCGAGCGACGCGTGGGCACCTTGAACTCCTGGAGCTGGGGCAGTTAGCCCAGTCTAACTGTGGCTCTGCTCGGGGACACCCACCTCTCTCTTGCCCCTCGATGAGATGCTCCTCCACTCTTACGTCTGGAGGGGCGGAGCCTCGTGAGGGGGGGGGGAGAGAGAGGAATCGCTCCTCAGACCCAATACGTGTTTATTATTCTGAAGTCAGTTCCTGAACGCTCTTAATGTAAAGTTTAGAATATATAAAGTGAATATATAATGTGTTAAAATCTGACCAATATGCAGACAAGATAGAACATGTTTAAGGACTCACTGCTTTGGGACGCTGACTTTCACCTCCAGAGACAACGGCAGACTCTGGTTCACACACTGACTGGAAAACACAGCTACACACACACACCAGAGACACACAGGTTATTTGTGACATTGAGCATCATGTTGCAACCCGACCCCTAGTGGTAAGAAGCTGTAAGTCGTCTGAGGCAGTAAACGGTACTGTGGCAGCCAGCAGGAGGCGCCCGGGAGGAGGAGGCGCCCGGGAGGAGGAGGCGCCCGTGGCGTCCTCAGTGTGCGTTACCTCGTGGAGGTTGGATAGAGTGGAGAGATGCTCCGCAGCGGAGAGCAGCAACCATGACCTTTGACCTGACCCATGTGACCTGAAGGTGCTTCCGTAGGGGCCGAGAGCCTCATGGATGTGGGTCAGACCCTCTGGTGGTCTACCCCTCATGTGGTTCAGACCCTCTGGTGGTCTACCTCTCATGTGGTTCAGACCCTCTGGTGGGTCAATCTCTCATGATCTGATCTTTTAATGAAGTATCGATACTAAAAATATGATAAATCATATCGTTGTTAACGTACTTTGTGGAGGCGGCCCGTAGTTTGGGGAACACTGGTCAAAGTCAACCAGCTTCTACCACATCTGTATACAACCCATTGTTAATCTGCCGAATGTGACACAGTAAAAGTAGCTGACCTGAATGTATGACACATGCAACGCAGGGTTAAAACCAAATGGAGACAAATTGAATGAAGAGATGATTGCAGAAGTTCAAATTAGTTTATTCAGGAGTTTGAGCAGAGGTTAACACAATAGGCCCAGAGGAGATTTGCCTTTGGGTGATGGAGTCCACTCCTCTTTGTACTAGAAGAAAGGCAAAATCCATCACCAACTGCATGTAGTGTCAGTTGACAAATGTTTCCCAGATGTCCCTTACCCCGTTTCCTCTCTCGTCTGTAGTTCTTCTGGTGTGCGGGTTGAACACACTGGCCTCTGCATGATCCATCTGCTTGGCTGAGAGAGTCACAAATCTCTGCATTGCAGTGGACAAAGATCTGTAGACGGACAGAAGGGTTTATTACACAGCTACTATGAGATGTGGACAATGCAAACAACTCATATTTCACCTCGTTCTTCAGAACCTCCTCATCTTGAGTAAAGGTGAACATCTTCATAGAGAAGCGTTTGATGTGGGAGGGGACTAAAACCCTAGCATCTCTCCCAACGGGATGGAAAACTGTCACATAGCTGTCGTCAGGATTCTCACAACTAGGAGGGATAGAAAACATGATTCATCACAAGTTTTGAGACCACACCTACCTTCATGCTACTCATTACCTGTCTACAATGATATCCCAGCTAGGCAGAGATGTCCGGTCTTCATCAAGTGTAGCCCAACAGTTCTCCAAGATGAGCTCCAAATTTGGGTCAGTAGCCTCAACCAGCTCTACCTCGAAATACAGAGGCTGCCTCAGATATTTTACAACTGGGTAATCTTCTGCTTGGTAGAAGAGCGTGTAGGATGAATCTGGAGGAGGAGAGTCCCATTAGAAAGAGGCATTGCCCAGACTGGGTACAGTCTTGCAAAAACAAGGTTTTGATGAAGTCAACTTTACCCTGGGCTAGTCTCATTTGAACCATCAGATGTCCTGAGCCGATCTCTGCGGTGGGTTCATAGAGTCTTGGTTTTGAGCTGAAGCCAACAGTCTGAGTCTCGTTGACCACATAGTAGCAGGAAATAGTTTGTCTGGGTGAAAAGAAAATACACTGAGGTGGACCTCTAAAAAGTAGTCGGTTAACAGTTTGGATCAGTCACTCTACCTGTACTGAGGACCAACTGGTGATGCTCCTTTGTTGTGAGGCAAGGCAATCTCATTTTCATACAGCATGTAGTGGTCAAAGAACTGAGGACAAAAGGACAGAGGCATTAGCATTTAACAAAGTAGTGTGGAGATTTAAGGATAACCAACACTTACTGTTCTTGTGGTTCCACAGGACGCAACATTGAAAGAGAAATATGCAAAGCGATCACCACTGAATGCCGGTTTGCAAGACTGGTCCTTCAGGGTCAGCCTACTTGGGACCATATTGGTCACAGAAGCCACCTTCACAGCCGTAGCCGTCATCGTTCCATTGGGGTAGCACTCTGAGTAGAGGTAGTGAGGGTGAAGAACACGTCCTACAGTCCCATCAGCAGAAACCCTAAACACGTTCAAGTCTTACCGGTCGTTGTTAAGGGAAAGTTGCAGGATAAGAAGAGATCAGCGAGCACCCAGTCCTTACGGCTATGCAGCAGAAAGAAGTCAACGTGGGCTCTTAGCGAGTCCGAGGTTATCAGCTGTAACACAAAGGGGGAAGTTATCCAGTGCAGAAGCTTCAAGGTGAGAGGTTACAGTGAAACATACCTCGAAGGTCACGTCCTTGGCATTGTATGGAAGACTGACGCTGAAGTGTGTGCCGTTTTCTTGGAACTGGTATTGAGACATCTCAGGGGTCAGCTGTTGATGTCCAACCATTGCCTTGAAATTGTTGCCTTGACTCCCGTATTTCACACTGATGTCAAACTGGTTCTGGTCACATGTGCCAGTGATGGTGGGTAGCTCTAAAAGAAGACACAAGGTTAACCATTGGACTAAGTATCTTTCTATTGAGCTCTGTTGTGTTAGTGTCATTTAAAAAGACAGCCACAGTTTGCATCCATATCTCATCCTTCAGTCGACTGACCGATAAAGATTACTTCACTCCTGAAGGCTCCAAAAAATGTTATTAAAAGTACCTGAGAAATGTCATGGCAATGTTGGTTAAACATTTCCCCCCCATTGGGTCACAGCAATTGTGAGCTAGATACCTTGAAAAAGCTAAATATCTCACCGACATCTTGCAGAGATTCCTGCAACTCGACTGGGTGGGCAAATGGAGTTTCTTCAGGAAGGATGATAAACCCAAAGATCAGAGAGAGGAAGTAGGTTGTAACCAAGGGTTCAGGATTCTGCAGATGTAAACGACTCAGTCACGTCACTGAAACCAATACAAAGTGACATTTAGCATCCATCATTTCACTTGCATCTTTCAGGACAATATCTGCAGCAAAGGGCACTGAGACAGAGACGCTCTTGGTTCCATTGGAGTGGCGATGCTCCTGGACGGTGAAGCCTCTGGCATTGCTCTCTTCAACAGTGAGCACACTGGTGAAGAAGGTGATGTTCCTCAGCACCACGTCATGAAGAAGGGGCCCCACGACAACGCTGAACACTCGGGCCTCTGGGACAGTATCTGAGGAATAGGAAACGGGTCAATGTCTTTCTTCATTTGCCTGAAGTTCTGTCATCTACCAGATAAGGACTTACTTTCTTGGACGTGGGGAGCGTGAAGAACAAGAGGGGTGGTAATGGGGAACAAAACCTTGTATCTGGCATCATCTCGGCTGACACTGGTCCTCCACAGTACCTCGAGCATGGGCTCCACAGTGTAGGCGATGTGGTACTGGTAATCTGGGGCATGGCTCTGCAATTATTCATGACATTTTAATAAAATAGGCAAAGAAAAGTGACCCTTGCATTTCTAAGCTTGAGGACTTCCCAACCTTGTAGTGACCATCAGGCGAGCCGACTGGGATCTCAATGACGATGTGGAACTCTGTGGCGGACAGCGTGTACCCTCGTGCAGCCATCTGAGATCCATCAAGCCTCCTTCCGTTGATGCCCATGTGCATTTCTCGGATTTCAAAGCTGCCGTCTACCAGTGGTGTCATACGGCGAGGTACGTGCCAAGAGATTACATTGTTGGTGAAGAGGACGCCACCTGTGAATGATAACCCAACTGTTGACTCATCCATATGACAACCTGAAGACAACCATGTCCACACATAATGCTCGAGACTTGCCTGTGGGACACGCAGCTGCCAAGTCCACCACACCCAGACCATGTGGGGCCTTGTAGTAGGCGCTCACCCTGAACACCTCCATGGAGACTCCATCCAGCTGAGAGATGTCAGGTTTATAGTTATGCTTCCATGGACAACTTTAATGCAAACCACTTGGTGTGTTGCTTACCTCTTCAGAAGTCGTCTCTGCTGTATTGTAGGGGGATCGCATAACCAGACGGCTTGAGGTCGCCATGGCACCATAACCGGCTTGTTCAGCCTCCCTCAGCACCATTGACACTGGTTCTGGGGTGTAAAAGGTCAACTTCCAGATGCCATGTGCTGCCCCAGAGGCCTATCGGTAAGAGAGAATGAATCATTTCCTCTGTTGATGGGATAATGGTGCAGGTTGAAAAGCAAGCCCACTATTACAGGAATGTATACACATACATCAGGAATGATGTCGATCCCTTTAGTATCTTGAGTCTGCCCCTTCACTTCAGCATCAGAGGCAGCGATGTGGTGCGACACCTAAAGACAGGAAACGGTGGCTTAGATTGTTAGAGACAAGTTGGTAGAGCTTTCCATGTGAAGTGACCTACTTCCATGTAGTTCCTGTCACAGAGAATCTCTCTCGAGGCCCAGCGAGTGTAGCTGCAAGTCTGCGTCACATCATGGGTCACCAGGTCTGACCCACTGGGGCCGTACAGCCGGAGCCTCAGGCCAACATTAAAGGTTTGGTCAGCCTACAAATTAAGGCAGGAAACAAGAACTTGGCAATAGTCATCTTAAAACATGGATAAGTGATAATATATTCATGTAGTGGCTAAAAAATATATACATTTTCAATCACGTCAAACATTGGCTGTTTTAGAGGGCCACTGTATAAAACAGCCAATTCCTGCAGACTAAAATAAAGTCCTAGTACATTTTTACAAGGACAAAGTTAATTTTTTAAGTAATTAATGCAAACAAACATGTTTCTCAGAGGCAACTGATAATTGAATGTCATCCCATAAACAAGCTTGAACAGACCTTGTTGTCCACGTAGCAGCCCAGCAGAGACGAGTAGATTCTGGTGTTTCCCCACGGGTCGGACTCCATGCTGTAGCCACACTGAGCAGCCAAGTTGGGCGTTATCACAATGTGCTGGGTGCCATCTGGGGGAATAAAACCAAGCATGACACCTCTCCTAGTGTACAAACCATGCTCATCAGCAGACTGCATACTCACTGATGGCCTCCACCTCAAGCCCATCCCCCACTGCTAGGGCCTTGTCCAACGACAGCCTCATGAGACTACCCACGCAGTCTGAATGCAAGCCACTGCCTGTGAGGAGAAAAGGCTTGTGAGGAGCAGCACACGTCCTGGAACAACGGTGAAGTCATTCAGCTTCAAGTCAGGCTTACTTGACTGTGAAGTGGCCTTCTGGTTTGGCCTCGCTTGAGCCAAGAGGATTACTGCAGCCATCAAGCTCCATAACAGCCTTAAAGTAAAACATCATTCAGAGACATCAAGTGTGCCGCTAGCGGTCGCTGAGCAAAGAAAGTAAAGTAACTCACATGTTCCCAAGTCTGCACATGTTGCAGTCTGAGAGCAGCCGAACAAAAGAACTAGAGGAATCCACTCACTAGCAGAGCGGGGCACTGAACACCCAGCACACCTGATAACACACCGACTCTGAGGAGAAGAGACGACTGCTCCTGATCCACCGCCAGCTGTTTGTACCTCAGTTAATTACAAGACACATGGGAGACATCACCAGCTGTTTGTACCTCAGTTAATTACAAGACACATGGGAGACATCACCAGCTGTTTATACCTCAGTTAATTACAAGACACATGGGAGACATCACCAGCTGTTTATACCTCAGTTAATTACAAGACACATGGGAGACATCACCAGCTGTTTACACCTCAGTTAATTACAAGACACATGGGAGACATCACCAGCTGTTTCAAAAGCACCTGTAACAGGTGATCTTGCATCCTGTGGGTATAAATGATAATAATAATATGATAATAATGATAAACTTACAAATTATTTCTGTGGATTAGTGATAATAAACCAATAATACATTCAACTTGATGATTAAACTAAATTATTCATCCTTCTGCATTGTGTTGCTTGTAGGTTGATAGAAAATGTTTTATTAAAACAGAACGTCTTTTATCCAAAATTAACTTGTGAAAGATATATTTATTTTAATTTGGATTACGTAAACTAATCATTTGTTCATCATTCTTTATTGTTCTCAAATTAACTCAATGTATCAGCTCAGTTTGAGGACGGAGGAGGAAGTTATTCTAGTTATTGTGTGATGCTTCAGTCCAAACAGGTGTAATGATGTATGTGCGCCCTCTGGTGGTCAAATCAGTGAACTGCACCTTTTTACATTCCCCCTTGTAGCTTCAATAATGGAAGTGAAGGGAAATATTATCTTCCAACGTCATATTTTTTTGTGAAGTCCCACTTATTTAGAGTTAAATAAACATCCTACACTTTACTTAAAAAATTAAAATGATTTTAAATGTTATAGCATGTCCACTGTAGTGGGCCACAGGACAATTTTAATCAAAAGACGGAAGAATATAAAAGATAAACTTACAAATTATTTCTGTGGATTAGTGATATTAAACCAATAATACATTATACATGATTATTAAACTGAATTATTGTAATTGCATTTGTGTGTGTTTAAGGACCCACAGAAACCCTGTTAAACACCTCATGAAATGGGGATGGTTTTTAATGTTTAGGGTACAAGGACATCAGTGTTTTCAGTTACCTGTAAACATCAGTGGAGATGGTGGGGTGGTTCTCTACAGCCATAGTAGCTCGTCCTCCACTTTGCTGGAGAAGCCGTCGACTGCCACACACGAGTCACATGACCATCTTCTCCTTCTGCTCCGTGTGGATTTAGTGACCCACATAGGCTGCATGGTGAGGAACAGGGCTCAGGTTCCTTGCTCCCTCAAACACAGAGAAACAAGTGTGTGTGTGTGTGTGTGTGTGTGTGTGTGCAGAAATGGCACAACGTGTTGAATTTCAACACATCTACTGAGTGTGCTCAGGGACAACTCATGTTGTGTTCATTTCAACACAGCAAATGTGTAAATCATTTCTACACACCAGCTGTGTTACACGGCTTAACACATACATGTGTGATTTTAACACATTGTGTGTACATCCTGTGTAGCTCAGATTAACAAGTGTGTGTGTGTCTGGAGGAGTTTTTCCTCATATAACGTGAAATTGACTAGATCTCAACTAAATGTCTGCGAGGGTCGGGACATTGGGACAGGGTGGGGGGGGGGGGGGGGTTCAGTATTTGGCAGGGCCCTCTGGATCTCACTCCTTAACTCTGCTCTCCCTCCGACCCCGAGGAGCCCACACTTAAGCCCCGCCCCCGAGTTCAAAGCCCCTCTTCGCGACTTTTAAAGTGTCGGGCCCCTGGTGTCGCAGAAAAAAAATAAAAATGATATAGCACTTTTAAAAACAAGGTTTACAAAGTGCTCTACAGATAAAGAAAGCATAAACACAGCTGAAATGGCAAACAAAAAAGACCATACCATAAAAGCATTGAATACAAGTAAAACCAAACAAATAGGCAATTAAAATAAAAACATAAAAGGACAACATCACTTAAAAGCAGTTCTATAAAAGTGGATTTTAAGAAGTTATTGATTCTGCCAGCCTTATTTCCTCCGGTAGGTTGTTCCAAAGTCGAGGGGCCCTGGTGGAAAAAGCACGGTCGGCCTTTGATTTAAGCCTCGACTTCGGAGCGGCCAGGAGCCCCCCCCCGGAGGATCTAAGGCTGCGAGGTGGCTTATACGGCGTTAACATTTCACTAATGTAATCCGGGGCCAGACCCAGGCGGGCCTTAAAAGTGATCAATAAAATCAATTCTAAAACCAACTGGGAGCCAGTGGAGAGAGGCCAGAACTGGAGTAATGTGTTGTCGTCTGTAAAAACCAGTAAGAAGCCTAGCTGCTGCATTTTGGACCAGTTGGAGGCGGGAGATAGAAGCGAAACTTTGACATTGCCTAACAGAACTTTGAGTGTGAAGCTAATGGGGAGGAGGAAACTCTACTAAATATAGGAGGAGCAAAAAGGACAGAGTTCTGTGACATCATTATGATGTCAGAGCGTAAAATTAACGAGCAGGAAACTAACCTAAATATAGGAACAGAAAGCAAGCAGGGGGCTCACCAATTCCACTTTGGCCACAGTACAAAGTAACCCACCTCAATATTGGGGGAGAAAGAAATTCCCTCGTCTTTACAAAGGCAGATTATGCAACAGGCCCGTGGGCAAATATTTACAGAAAGCCCACCACCTTTCCTATAGAGACAGATATAAAGTATTTAAGCCATTTATGGGCAAGTTTGTCTCTTTAAACATAGGATGACAAATCAGCATTATAAAGACATGCTGGGCACCACAGAGGGAAGAGAAGGCAAAGATGCAAATTAAATATTTATTTAAAAACACCAGACATTGATCCCAGAACTCCTGCTGCACCTATTGGGAAGAAGACAGAACAAAGTTAGAAACCATATTCAAGGTTAGAGAACAGCAAGATGTAATGAAGCACTCACCTGCTACCGTCCCCCGGGGCCTGAACCTCTTCCAACTGGACTCCGGACGGACTCTCAGGACCTGTGGCTTGAATGATGCAGAGGGCCGCTGAGGGGCCACATAGGCCGGATGCAGAGGAGGAGCAAGGGGCCTCTGGGGGGCAGTAGAGGCAGGCTTCAGAGGAGCAAGGGGCCTCTGGGGGGCAGTAGAGGCAGGCTTCAGAGGAGCAAGGGGCCTCTGGGGGGCAGTAGAGGCAGGCTTCAGAGGAGCAAGGGGCCTCTGGGGGGCCACGTGGGCTGGCTTCAGAACAGCAGGGGGCTGCTGGGCCACGTAGGCCTGCTGCGGCTTCCCGACACTCACTTCCTTCTGGTCAGCAGGTTCTTTCAGCCGTCTGATAGCGAAGCCTCCAAAGCTCTGAGGGATGTTGTAGGTTCTGGACCGAGCGAACCCCTGACCCGAGGTCCCCGTACTGCTGGTCCAGGAGGAAAGGAGGTTACTCACACTCACAGGAACCAGCTGACTTGGGTTCACAGCCCGGGTCTGGCTGGGTTTGGGTCTACGACGTGAAGACACTCTCCTAGCAGCGACACTGGCTGAGGTCTTGGTCCGAACAGGGATTCTTCGGGACGCAGCAGCACCTGCTCTCGACTGGCTGGAAGACTTCGGAGAAGAACCTTCCCTCCCAGAGGAGGCTGGTGTTTGAGGAGCAGCTGAAGACTTGAAGCTTCCTGGAGGACTCTGAAGAGAAGCAGGACTGCTGGACCGATAGCTGCTCCTACTCGGTGTTCCCTGCTGAACTGGCCGAGTTCTCTTCTCGCTAATCAGAGTTTTATCGTACTTGCTGAGAGAACTGCCACCAGCGATAGAACCAGAAAAGGCCAACGGCTTCTTCTTGGGCATCTTTTGAACATGTCCCTGACTCCACTTGGTCGGTTGCCAGTTGGGCTTTGACTCAGAGCTGCTCTGCACCAACTTGCCTGAAGCAAAGACACTTTTAGCCGGCTGTGAACCAGTTTGTGTGGAGCGGCTACTGGGAAATCTCTGGCTATAACCACCACTAACTTCAGGGACTGTGTTGAAGCTACTGCTCTGGGCTGAGCCAGGAGAACCAGAGGCCTGTCTGAGTTGATTCTGGGGAGAGCTGCCACCAAGTCCACCCCTCTGCCGAGAGGAGCCAACATGCGTGTTGCCGTTTAGTCCCAGAGCTGCAAGAGAAAAATAGTTTAAATCTACAGCTAGTAAAATCACACCGATACCAGAGACATGAGTGTGTTGCTCACCTTGTGTAGCCCACAAACAACGCACATGCTCTGCCTGAACGAAGCACATCAGCAAGATCCTGCAGACACATGAAGAAACCCAGTTACAAATATTATAGATTGAAAAACACTGAAAGAAGCTTCAAACATACCCCAAATGAACTCCACAAGCCATCTCTGTGTTCTAATGCAAGCAGCTTGTCCACAGCACTAGTGACCCAACTGCCCTGAAGCTGCTCTGTGAGTTTGAGCAGCAGACAGGGAGCATTTATATCAACCTGCACCCAATCACTGCTTCATGTGTCTCCTGAAGCACCTGAGAGTCAATCAACCAATCAATCCAGGAGGCTGCAGTACCACAGTGGTCCACACCGGAGACACTTGAAGCATTGATTTGGTGCAGGTTACACACAAATGATACCTGTCTTCTTCTTTAGAAAAGTGCTTACGTTTTCATATTGAGTTCCGTAGGAAAATAACACTAATTGTTTTTTCAACCAGGGTCAGTGTTGTGTCCCTTATTGTTTAGCTTGTATATCAATGATCTCCCTGAACAATGTGAAGATGTCAGACTTCAAATGTATGCAGAAGACAATGTTGTCTACACACACCACAAAACTAATTAAAAAAACTAATTTAAAAAAAAGTTAACACTTCCATCAGAAAGGATCACACACTGGCTTAATGAATCATGTCTGATTTTAAATGTCAAGAAGACTAAAGGTGTGTTTTTGAAAAAAAGGCAAAAACTCCTGTTTTAATTCAGTTTATTCTGTATAACCCATTCTCACAAATTACAAATGTGCCTCAGAGTGCTTTACATTATGTACACAGACGTTCCTGTCCATTGACCTCACATCGGATCAGGAACAACTCCCTAACGTGAAAAACCTTTGTCGGAGGGAAACAATGGAAGAAACCTTCAGGAGAGCAACAGAGGAGGATCCCTCTCCAAGATGGACAGAACAATAGACGTCATGTGTACAGAAGGACAGAGTTAGAGTTAAAACTAATTTGATGAATATGACAGCATATGGATAGTTGGTAGTAGGCATGGACCACGATCCAGACCTCCATGATCCATCAGACGGATTGAGGTAGGAGGTGGGCGGAGTCTCAACAGGGCCAAGGCATCAGACTCAGCTAGGGTCAATATGAGACGTGAAGTCAAAAGGACTCCGGGGAGAAAGCAGAGTTAATGTGCAATGGAGGTGCAAATTCATCCATAAGGAGAAAGAGAACAGAGGTCAGTGTGTGTAGGTTGAACACAGGACTTTCACTCAGGAGACCAGCGCTTGTCTCTCGTTTAAAGTCCAAAGTCAATGTTGACTTGTTTGTATTACGTAGTTTGGCCCTGTTTCAGACAGCTGTTTTCAGTGGAAAGAGCTCTGATAAAACATTTGTAACATACCGCCAAACGATAGCTGATGAACATATTGAAGCATTAGGGGCTAAAGAGCCAGCTATTGTTCTCTTTTGGAGAGTAGAATGAATATTTGCCAATAAATGTATAGGATGCTATTATTACCTTTGCATTAAAAATGCGGAAGGTAATGTTTTGATCGCCGCGTATTTGTATGTGTGTGCGTGTGTGTGTTATTCGCGTAATTATAATACGGGTAGATGAAATCAAGCATTCTGATTGGTTGAGAGTGAGTCACGGGGTGTGGTATATTCAGCCCATAATGTACAGTACGGCCTGTTTACAGGGGCGCGTTTCATATCAATGCGCACTAAAACTAATGTTTAGCTTTTGCGCGACCGTTAGTTGTCATTTCAAATAAATCCTGCGGCTCCCTGCAAAGCTACTGGGCACCACATCTCATTAAAGACAGTGTTGGAGTGAAATCCTTAATATCCAGCTGGAGACGGCACTTCAACACGGAGCCACCCGCAAAGAGAGAAGAGGAGGCGATGTCATCAGAGACGAAGAGGACATGAGAAACGTTTTCCACGGATGATTAATGGAGATATCCAGATCAACATAAGTTAAACCAGGGCTCTCAAGTTTTGAAGACAGGCAAGCGTGACATGACATGACCAGCGACAGGAAAGTGACCCACGGCGAGCGTTGAGACGGGGGTCTGAGCTGGACTCCTCCACACAGAGCGGCTCATGTTGGCGCTCCGGCACATTAAAACATTAAATAGACCAGAGTTTTTTTTTTTTTTTCAATGCGTGAGACTTGAGAGCCCTGATAAGTAAGTCTATCGAGTCCCAAGTCGCTCGTAACTAGTTTAGTAAACAGCATGTGTAGCTAACATAGACCCAGTGCCTACGAAACATTTAATAAATATTATTTTATTGAAAGTGTCCCATTGTCATTGTTGTTATTTTAAAGGCAACTTTCATCAAATCAGCAATTTGAATTAATGAGATGTTGTGAGAACTAGCTAACTATCTCCCCTCCTTTAGCTAGGCTAACGAATGTAAACAATGCTGTTTGTCCGTTAGCCACACGGACGGGGCTACTTTCACACGGAGGGGACTATTTTTTCTCGGCTACTGAAATGCGATTCATAACTTTGGTTGGCAACAACTATTTTATGCTGAAAAGCAGCTTACTATTTATTTACTATTTATAATGTCTCTCGTGACCGTATTATAAAAGCAATAAGGGACTCGAGGCATTACTTTGACGTCAATAAAGTACTATTCAAGGGTTGCCGGCCCTCCGCTGCGCGTCGGGCCTAACAACACCCTTGAACACGCACTTTATTGACGTCCAAAGTACCTCTCGTCCCTTATTGCTTAAGTAAAAAAGTATTAATCCGAATTGCATGAAATTTGGTGGGATGATTGGTTATTATCCGGGGAACATTAGATTAGATTTTGGGATCGATCGGGTCAAAGGTTAGGTTGTTTGCCCTTGATCTTGTCATCACTGAATACAAACAGGTTTTCTGGTGGAAATCCCCTCTTGTCACTGCCTTTGATCTCGCGCCGAACCAGAGTCTATAAGTAGAGGTTATTTCCAGCAGTAATTTGGTCTGTGAGTCTCACAGAAGCCCCTCCCAATACTGGAGGCGGTGTATGCAAAAAACAGTTTTGATCTTGGAATCGCCTGCACCCCGATAGCGGAGGGGGGGAGGCCTGTGAGATTCACAGACTGGGTGGGTGGGAAGGCGATTCTCAGATTCATCTGGGAATCGCCAAGGTCATTAGATCAAAGAGGAACAAAAACGAAATGAATTTCTTACATAAAGAAAGTAATGTCTTTGTAATGTCATGAAAGGTCAAAATCTTCTTTTTACCATAGCGCGGTCATTTTTTATCCAATTGGCATGAAACTAATGCCAAAATGTTCATAATTCAATGCCTGATATTGTGATTTGCGAAGGAATGCGCTCTATCCAGTGCCCGTTCTAGTTAACTCTTTGTTGGTCTTATAAACTCATCATAATGTTAATAAGGATCTATTGAGGACTTATTAGGGTCATATTACCTAAATAACGGTTATTACAATCAAACAGCTTATTGTAGTAGTTACCTTTTATTAGATATTTTATAATATTTTGACAGGAAACAAACTGTGGTCATTAAATTGTGCCGGCACCAAGGACACAATGCCATTGGAAAGACATGGTGGACACCAATTATATGTACCAATTTATTTATACTATTTAGAATAATAGATAATTATAATATAATAATTATAATATTACAATATTTACCAATTATAATTGTATTTAATTTTTATTATCTCTTATCATTACTAATGTGCACCTGATGCTGTGATCCTGCAATTTCCCTACTGTGGGACTAATAAAGGAATATCTCATCTAATCTAATCTAATTCCCAGGTTTAACACAAATGGTAACCACAGGGAGGTCAGTGTGTGTAGGTTGAACACAGGACTTTCACTCAGGAGACCAGCGCTTGTCTCTCGTTTAAAGTCCAAAGTCAATGTTGACTTGTTTATATTACGTAGTTTGGCCCTGTTTCAGACAGCTGTTTTCAGTGGAAAGAGCTCTGATAAAACATTTGTAACATACCGCCAAACGATAGCTGGTGAACATATTGAAGCATTAGGGGCTAAAGAGACAGCTATTGTTCTCTTTTGGAGAGTAGAATGAATATTTGCCAATAAATGTATAGGATGCTATTATTACCTTTGCATTGAATCTGATGAAAGCAACCTGTCAGAACATTTGGATTTGAAAGAGAACTATAACTCTGACCCTAAAAACGTCAACATTAGGAGAAGCTCAAGGCTTGTGTGAACGTGTACATATCCTTAAATATGTTTTAGGTTAAGAAATGAGGGTATAGTCGCAGTTTAGAAAATGCTCCTGTTTGCTTCAAAAGAGTTGAAAGGTGCTCAGAATTACAATGGAGATGACTGAGCAGAAAAGTGGACTTCCTCCCTCTTTATGGCTTCTCTCGAGAAATCTGGGAAACTGTTGGATTCCACAGTCACATCTCTACAACAAGCACAAGATTCCCTACTACTTTATCACACAATTATGTCTCTAGAGTAAAGGTACGTTCACACCGGACGCAACAAAATATTTCCCGCGGCTGCCGCAGGATTCTGTCGCGTGACAAAAAAAGAGTGTTCACACCGGACGCCACAAGACGAGACGCAGCGGGGGCGTGGCTTATCGCGCCCGCTTCTTCAGCCATATGAATCTTTTCCTTAACCAGCCTGAGATGTTGTGTCTTCACTTGTCGCCCTGTGAGTCGCCCTGCTGCTGCCCCTCTCTCTCCTTCTCTCTGGACTCTGCGGTCCTGACTTCCACGGCCCTCCGCCTCCCCCCATGTCCCCGCTCGTCTCCTCCGCCCCTCCCCCCATGTCCCCGCTAGTCTCCTCCGCCCCTCCCCCCATGTCCCCGCTAGTCTCCTCCGCCCCTCCCCCCATGTCCCCGCTAGTCTCCTCCGCCCCTCCCCCCATGTCCCCGCTCGTCTCCCGCGGCGTAAACACGGGTCGAGGAACGACAGGACCGCATAGAGCTTCCACTTGTTAGTGGAGCGAGTCTCTCTCTCTCGTGTCTGAGACTTTTCCTCCTCCGGCGGCAGATCTCCGCTGCCATGAAACACGTATGCCGGCGCTTGGTTCATAGTAAAGTACAACACACAGCGAGAATAAAAGCAAATGCACACATTGTAAACGTATCGGGTAGTCCCACGGCTTCTCCCACCTCCTTCCACGCTTCATCTTTATCGCTACGGTTTCGGTACGTAAAGAGTCGTGTCATAAAGTTTGTTTTGCCCACGAACCTCGACAAGAATCTTCCTCCACTTTCTAAACCGGCCAGCAGAACGATGACGAGCGGAGCTTCTCAACGCTGATTGGCTGACGCAACTATGACTCACGCGTTTCTGTCGCTCGAGTTCAGAAATTTCAACTCGAGCGACAAGGAGCTGCGACAGATCGCTCTGTTCGCTCAGTTCGCCCCGCGACATCCGCTCTGTTCGTGCTGCTCTGTGGCGCCTGACGCGCTGCTCGCAGGAAAAAAAACAGCGTCGCAGCTTTGCATTGACTCAACATGTAAAGTTGTCGCGCGACAGAATTTTGTCGCATCCGGTGTGAACGCACCTTAACCCTAACCTCAGGAGTCAGGACATGTGACCTCAGGACATTGATCCTGTACCTGTGTCCTCCATGGACGCTATTGATCCTGTACCCGTGTCCTCCATGGACGCTATTGATCCTGTACCCGTGTCCTCCATGGACGCTATTGATCCTGTACCCGTGTCCTCCATGGACGCTATTGATCCTGTACCCGTGTCCTCCATGGACGCTATTGATCCTGTACCTGTGTCCTCCATGGACGCTATTGATCCTGTACCCGTGTCCTCCATGGACGCTATTGATCCTGTACCCGTGTCCTCCATGGACGCTATTGATCCTGTACCTGTGTCCTCCATGGACGCTATTGATCCTGTACCCGTGTCCTCCATGGACGCTATTGATCCTGTACCCGTGTCCTCCATGGACGCTATTGATCCTGTACATCATGGTGTGCTCTTCTAATTCCACTGTTCTCCTGTTTCCCCCTCCAGGCCAAGTTTGAGTGTGCCCTGAAGCACCCGGGCATCCAGACGGTCACCCCCGACTGGATAACGGACTCCGTTAAAGGTGTGTCAGTGTTGTGTCAGTGTTGTGTCAGGGTTGTGTCTGTGTTGTGTCTGTGTTGTGTCTGTGTTGTGTCTGTGTTGTGTCACGATGAGCAACAGGCCTTTCACTTTGGGATGATTGTCTCCATCGTTGGGCTGAATACATTTGCTCTGGTTATTGTCTCCGTTCGGTGATGTATCCCCGAAACATCAAACAGCTTCAGGTTGTTCTTCAGGTAGAGACACAAACCGAATGCATCAACTGTTACTGAGGAATTATGATTCAGTTAAATGATCAATTCAGTTTGTTTTATACAGCCCAATATCACAGGTAGAGCTGTGTTCATCTACAGGTAGAGCTGTGTTCATCTACAGGTAGAGCTGTGTTCATCTACAGGTAGAGGTGTGTTCATCTACAGGTAGAGGTGTGTTCATCTACAGGTAGAGCTGTGTTCATCTACAGGTAGAGCTGTGTTCATCTACAGGTAGAGCTGTGTTCATCTACAGGTAGAGCAGCTGCAGCAGTTCCAGCAGCAGCAGCAGCAGACTCAACAACAGTTGCACCAACAGCATCTACAACAACAACAGCAGCAGCAGCAGCAGCAGCAGCATTTCCTCCAGCAGCAGCAACACATGCAGCAGATGCAGCAGCAGCAGCAGCAGGTTCTGCAGCATCAGAACCAGCAGAACCAGCAGACGGCGCTGCAGCCTCAGCAGCCTCCTCACATCTCACAGCTGTTTGGACACGAGCCGGGACAAGAGAGTGAGTGCAGCCAGAGACTTGGCATCCAGATATATTATATATATATATATATATATATATAGTAGGAGACTTTTCATGCTGGAGAGCCGTGAGGCTACCGTAACTCATTTAATTAGAGCGTATTTTATTTTAAGGCGCTTCAATTCCTACCGTAACTCATTCAATAAGAGTATATTTTATTTTAAAATGATCCAAAATGTGAGTAGACACCTACATTTAATCTCAATAATAAACTTTATTTGTTTAGCATGCATCACTTAAAATTAAAGAATCAAAATAGAATAATTTATAGCCCTAAAGTAATAATGCAAATAATATTAATCTTTAACAGATGTACTTTTATTAGGGCACAACGTGTTTATTTTACACATTTATTTTACACATGTTTATTGTTTACATGATTAAGTATACAGCTGATCATATCTAAATATTTTATTATTTATTTTTCCATGTATTAATTCCACTAAAGTGAAGACAGTCAAAGGGATGATTTTAACATATTTTATTGAAAATACACAGATGAATTCTGAAATTAAACAACATTTAAATCCTCTCAAAGAATTAATGTAAAACAAATGTAATTAATACAAAGTATTACTAGAACTATTTATATGCGTGGTCTCTTCTTCCTCTCTGTGACCCGTCTCTCTCTCCACCTCAAAGACAGAGGACTGCAGGACGTCCCCCCAGGCCGTCTCCTGCCCCATGCCCTGGTCCTCATACAGGGAGAACACCCTGGAGGAGACGCACTTCCCCAACACCCGGGGAAGCAGCTGGAGGAGAGGAGGATACGGGCAGCGGGCTGTAGATGAATACAGCGTACAGAGCACATGTTGATCAGTGTTTCTTGTGACAATACAATTATATGGCGATGATCTTCAGGATTATTGGAAATGAACAATATATTCAGACGATTGTTTTGTTGTTCTGTCTTATATTTACACGGCTGGTTCTCAGTGCAAAGTCCATCTGAGGGTGGTAGGGGTTTCATTTACCTGGAGGGCGGCTGGAGCTTTACGTCAGACCCTCTGGAAGGACAGGATGGGCACCAGACTGGAAGGAGCTTCCCTCACAGCGGCACTGGTCCTCTGAAACTAAGCGTCACACGGAGAGGACAATAAGTATTCACTATCTGATCATCATTATTGATAATTGACTGGTGATTGATCTGGATTACCTGAGGGTCTGCGGCCTCTACAGCTGCAGGATGCTCCGTCTCCTTGGCGACCGCAGCGGCCATGCTTGTTTGTGTCTTGTGCTCGTCCCAGTTGAGAGGAACAGGACGACAGCCGGGCTCCACGTAGTCCAGACCGAATCTCTCCCGTGTCTCCGTTGGTGACCTGCAGCGCTGGATATTTTGCCTTTGCCGTCACCTTTGCAGACAAATTGTTCAGCTCTGGTATCAACGCGGGGTCGAACACGGCTGGCAGCTCCACCCCGGGCAGCTTCAGGTCAACCAGGCTCCGGGAGTTCCAGCGCTGCACCCCCCCTGTCATGGCCTTGGAACCGGCCACGACAGGCATTGGTGCTCACGCGACCCTGGAGCTGAGCAGGAGACTTGTGCTGAAGCGAGGGATCTCTCTTCATCCTCATGGCTCATGGGAGGGATCCTGCCTCAGATGACCCCATGGCCTTCCTGAAGGACGCCTCCTTCCTGCCTGGGGAGAAGTTGGTGGTCTTCTTCATCTTCTTCTGTGCACAGCAAAACACAACGCAGCATAGAGGGAGTCCCTCACGTTAAGGGATGAGCATTTATAATAACGAGGTAACAGCTTCATGTATTACACAGATATAGGCAGAAAGACAAAGAAAACTAAGTGTTTTACCCCTTAATAATGATTCTATATTCTGCTTATTATAGAACTTGAACCCATATTAAACGTGGGGAACTGTAGTAATTACCAATTCAAACTAATATTATTCATAAAGACAATCCAATGAGTTCCTGTTGATGTTGACCACGTTACACACACAACAATATACATTAAATACGTCCCTTTCAATACTAACCGTACGGTGCTAACAACACAGTTACAATGCTAACCAACACACGTGAAGTAAAATATAGAAACAGTTGACCAACATATTCAACTGAGAACCGTTCATTGAGTAACTTCATTGACAAAATGCAGCGTACTTACTGTAACTGTTGGTCTGAAAAAGAGCTGCGAAAAGACGCTGCGAGGCTCAGGTGTGTGTGCTGCTGCGTCTCTCACTCAGGGGAACATCCGGGTCTCTGCCTCGTGTCCAGGGGGAAACAGCGCCCCCATAATCCCACTTGTGGCCAAAGATATATCGCATCCGTAGTGATAAGAACTACCGTAGAGAATGAATGGGGAAAGTTAAGGAAAGTTAAGGACTACTATACGCGGCTCAGGCGCCAAAGGTCCCCAGTTCGAAACTGGGCGGAAACATTGTTCCTGCTTACAACTCTTGTAGGTTTTATTCTTTTGTAAACTGGATAATAAGTACTTTTGCCCGAGTGAGTGATGGAAATTATTGACAAAAGTAATTGCAAGTCATGTCATTATGTGGTGACATCATTGGGGATATGGACGCCTGTCCCATTCACGGCTAATAACGAACTCCCCGTCAGGGAATCGAACCCTGGTCTCCCGCGTGACAACAGCCTCCACATTCATTTCTTCACAGGTCTTTTGCCGCCATCTGTGCAGTCACAAAGCCACTTGCCCTGTAGCTGTGGAGACCTCTTTCAGTCTTCTTCAAAAGACTCACAACTAGGTCCACATCCATATTAGGAGACTGCATGAGTTTGCTGACATGCTGCATTGCAGATAGCATGTCATACCAAACAACCGTGCAGATGCTGAAGCGGTACGACCCCACCTCCTCAGACAAAGACTGGGCCTCCGCCTTTATAGCAGGGTCTTTTCTTTGGCGTGGTCTCTCACCTCGATTAAAGCCTCTCTCACGGCAGCTCCCTGGTACCTCATGGGCTCGATGCTCTTGATCTTACTCTCCCACCTTGTTTCTGCCCACATCTTTAAGGTGATGCTCACATGTTTCTTCAATATGGCCCATCTTTGGGTGGAGGCTGAAAATAATGTGTAAAGCTTTTGCAAGACACCAAAGTAGCTCATAGCATCAACAGATCCCTTTGCAGCATCACACACAACTAAATTCAATGTATGCGCCCCACATGGCACAAACAGAGCTCGGGGATTCTTTTCTAAGAGCCCGGCTTGAACTCCCTTATTTTTGCCTTTCATGTTTGCTCCGTTGTCATATGACTGTCCTCTGCAGTCTTCAAAAGGAATTCCCAACTCCTCAAGTCTCGTCGGGATCATGGATGCCAAGTGATGGCCTGTGGACTCCTCTGCCTCCAAAAATGCCATAAAATGTTCCTTGATATGGGGCTTCTCCACCAGTGACACAACTCTAATAACCACTGACAACTGTTCTGTGTGGCTTATATCTGGGGTGCAGTCCAGAATTATTGAAAAAAAATGTGCCTGCTTAACCCTTTGATACACAAGCTATGAAAACCCCTTCTAAAGCACGACATGGGTCTAAAATGACCCGTATTGACCTACCATGTTATTTCATGCATGTCTGAGTGTTTCTCTGCTATATCTTTAGAAATCAATTTATTTAATAATTCAATGATCACATTTTTCATTAACAATCTTGTTTTTGATTACCACAAATCATTATTTTAAATTTTCTTTTCTTAATTTATTAAATAAAATGTTTTTTTGTATTTTTACATCAAGTTTACACACATGGATCCAAAATGACCTGTGTGTGTAAGTGTGATAAAAATATAGTTACTTTGTCACACTCACACATAACATACACCTACAACCGATAACACTGATATTGAACTGTAAGTGTATCTATAGTGAACTGTGGTGAATGTATAAAATGAAATAAAAGAAAAGAAAACTGATTAAATGAACACAGGTCGGTACAGTGCGCATTTCCATCTTAGTGCATACATTCCTCACACATGACAATTACACATTTGTGCTCCTTGCACACAGGGCTGGTGCACTTGGAACACCAGCTGCTGACTTTTCGATCTTTGGCATCTGGGCAGATCTTGCACCTCTTCCTCTTTGCTTGGCCCTCCTGTCGGATGTTCTCATGTGGCTGGATGGCGGCAGCATTTTTTTTTTTAAAGCCACATCTTCCCATTTCCTCGATAATTTTTGGAGGTGGGGCGTGGCCTCCATGCGCCTCTTCATTATGTGGCATGACGCGCTCTTTGCCCAGCTCCTTGATGAATAGCCGCCGTGCATTGGTCACGCCACCCATGTAATCGGGGTGTTGTGCAGTGAAGTTGGTGTATGCATTGAGGGTGGCTACATCCAGCACATTGCACCAGAGCACCATGAGCCACCTCTGTGTTCTCCACTTGCATGAGTATCTGCGAACCATCTGATCCATTGTGTCCACTCCTGATCTGGGTTTGTCGTAATACTGGATCACTTCTGGGTTTTTCTTCGCACTATTGTCATCCACTGCTCTGTCGTTATGCATTGTGCTCAGGAGGACAACAGCCTTCCCCTTTTTCGGCACATAGCTACCATGGTCATGTTGCCACTGAATCCAAATTCAGAGCTATGCTTCTCCCTCAATTTGGATGGCTTCATGACAGGTGGTATGTCTGGCTTGTTCTGGCGAAGAGTCCCCACAGTGGTCGGGTTCTTCTCAAGGAGCTTCTCAGCCAGAGGGATACTCGTGGAGAAGTTGTCCATTGTGATGTTGCGACCATAAGACTTACATGAATCAGATGTTCAAAAGCAGCTCCTTTAGTTCTGACACGTGTGAAATGTGAAAAGTGTGTCTCTCAGTCACTCAGACAGTCTAGTAGAAGTCGGCCGACTAGAGTACCTTATTTATTAGAGACATGAAGGAAACCCTCACATTAGTGTCATGTGTGCAATAAAGGTGTATTTAGGGGAAAGAGAAGATGATAAACATTGTTTGTTCTGTAAAGTGTGCGTTTCATGTCGGGTGATGGACACACAGCAGGATAGAGACGGTTCCCATAGCAACCACCTGGTGTGTGTGTGTGTGTGTGTGTGTGTGTGTCATCGTCTCCTCTTTCAGTCAAATTGACCAGTAAATAATCTGTAATATAAACCATCAAGGTTGAGAATACATGATTTCATTTGTATTTCAGACCAATGTAGTTGTAGATCATTGTTATATATTTATTCAATTTGTTTTGATGTGTTATGATTTAATAACTTTGCCACGTTTGGAAAGGCAAGTGTTAAAATGAACTGATGTCAAAATCATAGTTTAGATGTATATTATATTGTTGAAAAGCATCGTCTCATACACATATTTCATCTTAAAGGAAAGAAACTCTTCTAGAAGAAATCTGTAAGAGCATCAACAATATGCTGACATTGACGATGTCGTGTTTAAAATGTTTCAAATTGGGTGTTTCCACAACATATATACATATGGTGTATTAAACTTTACATTGTGTTATATTAGGCTTAAAGGACATCTACAGAGATGATGAAGAGGACACACAGCTCTCTCCTCAGACGAGGGTCAACAGCTCCAGACAGAGACAGACCCAGCGGCCTTGTGCTGCTCCAGTCTGAACGGAGGAGGAGGAGGAGGAGGAGGAGGAGGAGACATTAGCGAGAACCTCACATTCCTTAAAGTAACCGGCCTGGACTGGGACAGGGGTCACTCTGAGGTCACTCTGAGGTCACTCTGAGGTCACTCTCAGTGACGAGAACTAATATGTAATGAGGGAGTGGACGGAGGAGCACCTGCATTGAGTGTGAGGTATAAATAATATGTTAATGTGTTTGCTGGGGCTTGGGAAAGACAGATGTGGAGGAGGTCGTTGTCTTTAATACAGACCAGGTTTATTTGTGAGACTGTTGGTTACAAATGAATCTACGTGAATTGAACTCTGATCCAAACTCTCTGTGTCCTGTGTGTTTGATCACTGAGGTCCAGAGGGTGAGTCTCCTGTGGCGTCTCACCAGCAGTCAGAGAGGAGAGAGATACAAGTTCATATGATCAGGTTAAGAGATTAGTCAGAATGGACCGAAAAGGAAGTAATCCAGCCACAACAAACCTTAATTATTGTTAGATTGCTTTCATTACATAATATGCATCTGTACATTATAGAAAGCAAACAAGCAGAGAGAGAATTGATTGTTTTTTACGATTTAGTTTCACCCCTCAAGAAGCAGACAGTCTTCAACGTTGTGACGTTTGGATGTTGTTTATCTGGCTGTCAAATGATACACAGTTCAGTTCATTACAACATAGAAAGCACACGTACATACACACGTCTCCACGTGTGTACATCCCAGCATAGCTGAGCCTAACTCCACCTGAGAAAGTCTAATCAGCCAACTACAAACGAATGCAAGCTAGAATGACGTATTCTTGGGAGAGATTCCTTTAATTCTATTTCCCTGACCAAGAAGTAATTAAAAGAGAAAATGTTGAAAATACTTTCACTTTGTATTATATACTTTACCAACATTACTAGAGCCTTTAATTAAACTTGTCAAAGTAGATTTACATTATTTAGATTTCCCTTATTCCGATATAATTCAAAGGACATATGTGGGCTGAAGAACTGTGGAAACATTGATGATTTAACTAAGTCTTCATGATTTATAAAACATATTTTTTCAATAAGGCTTGCTGTCAATCTTAAAACACCCCTCCATGTGGCCGGTACGCTGGCCTGGTCGGCCGTGTGATCTGCACCCAGCTGAAGATCAGGATTAACAGCTGGAGATATCACCTGTAGAGGATGCACACAATACATTATTATTATTATGATAATT
>JAYMGU010000469.1:0-32792 GCA_036178185.1 Liparis tanakae | reverse complement strand
ACAAACACAAAGGTCATAATTTCAATCAGAGCATTTCATAATTTAGTGAAACCAAATGTTTTTGTTTTATTTTGTTGAAATAGAGGTTCCTGACAAAGTCATAAAGCCTTGATGCAAATAAACCAAATGATGTGGTTCTTTTATGCATTTAAAACCTAAAACGGGTCGGTGCCGACCCTAACACTCAATATAACAGAGGACTCCTGGTCTAACTTTAGTCCGTCCCAGATTGATCATCTTGTTGATAGTGCCACAGGCTCACTGAGAATGACACTGGACTCGATAGCCCCTCTGAAGAAGAAGACAGTGAGGAAGAGAAGGTTTGCTCCCTGGTATAACCCCTCAGACCTGCACATTAAAGCAAACGCCACGAAAGCTTGAAAGATTTATGCTCAACTAATCGGGAAGAATCCCGCTTGGCGTAGATAGTCTTAAACTTATAAGAAGGCCCTCCGAACACAGAGCAGAATATTACTCATCAGTAATAGAGAAGAATAAGAACAACCCTAGGTTTCTTTAGCACTGTAGCCAGGCTGACAGAGAGTCACAGCTCTGTGGAGCCCAGTATTCCTATAGACCTCAGTAGTAATGACTTTTATGAACTTCTTCAATGAGAAGATTTTAACTATTAGGACAAGATTAATAATCTCTTGCCCCTTAACCAGTGCCAATCTGTCCTCAGCGGGAATGGCTTTGGAAACCCCTGTATGTCCTGGTATATATTTAGATGGCTTTTCTCCCATCAACCGTGACCAATTATCTTTAATGGTTTCTACTTCTAACACGCCTACCTGTCTCTTGGACCCTATCCCGACTAGGCTGCTTAAAGACGTTTTGCCTTTAATTGGCAGCTCTCTTTTGGATATTATTAATGTGTTGTAGTTTAACACCCTTCTCTGCTCTTCTTGTCAAGCAGTTACCCATCCATTACTCTAGAATAGAGACTGTTAAGACTGTGTCTGTCCCACGGCCACTTAAATTAAATAAATCTAAAAGTAAACACAAGAGGAGTCGTACACACACCTTATACAAGTTAACACCATTATTTCAGCAGTGCAACAAAACAGGACTATTAAATGTGGTCTCCTAAATATTAGATCTCTGTCATCTAAAGCTGTGTTACTAAATGATTTAATAACAGATAATCACATTGATTTATGTTGTCTAATCCGAAACCTGGCTGCGCCCATGAAGCATATGTTCCTAAATGAGTCGACCTCCAAGTCATGTTAATTCACATTCCTCGAGACATCGTCGAGGAGGTGGAGTAGCAGCCATCTTTGACTCGAGCCTTTTTAATAAATCCTAAACCTAAATTAAATTACACTCATTTGAAAGCCTTGTTCTTAGTCTTTCACATCCAAGCTGGAAAACATTACAGCCGATTCTATTTAGGATTCTGTACCGCCACCCGTCCATATTCAGAGTTTATATCAGAATTTTCAGAATTTATATCAAGTTTGGTTTAAACTGATAAAGCATTATTGTAGAGATTTTAATATTCATGTGGATGTTGATAATGATTGCCTAGGTACTGCATTCATCTCATTGTTGGTTGATCGTTTTCGCCCAGAGAGTACAGAAACCCACTCAGCAGCTTTTGGCCACACGCTTTGATCTTGTTCTACATACATATGGCGTTGACATTGAGCATTTGAAGGTCTTCTCCCACAGAACTCTTCTGTCAGACACCACAGCCTTATAACTTTTGAGTTTATACTACCGAGGTACACCGCTAGTCAAAAAGTTTCTACACCAGATGTCTAACTGATAGTGCTGTAGCTATATTTTAAGAGTGGATTCATTCTGCTCTTGATTCAATCTCATGTCTCAATATAACAGAGGACTCCTGGTCTAACTTTAGTCCGTCCCAGATTGATCATCTTGTTGATAGTGCCACAGGCTCACTGAGAATGACACTGGACTCGATAGCCTCTCTGAAGAAGAAGACAGTGAGGAAGAGAAGGTTTGCTCCTGGTATAACCCTCAGACCCGCACATTAAAGCAAACGCCACGAAAGCTTGAAAGATTTATGCTCAACTAATCGGAAGAATCCCTTAGTTTGGCGAGATAGTCTTAAACTTATAAGAAGGCCCTCCGCAATGCGAGAGCAGAATGTTACTCATCAGTAATACAGGAGAATAAAGATAACCCTAGGTTTCTGTTTAGCTGTAGCCTGGCTAGCCGAGCGTCACAGGCGTGTGGAGCCCAGTATTCCTATCGACCTCAGTAGTCATGACTTTATGAACTTCTTCAATGAGAAGATTTTTAACTATTAGGACAAGATTAATAATCTCTTGCCCTTAACCAGTGCCAATCTGTCCTCAAGTGAATGGCTTTGGAAACCCCCTGTATGTCCTGGTATATATTTAGATGGCTTTTCTCCCATCAACCGTGACCAATTATCTTTAATGGTTTCTACTTCTAACATCGCCTACCTGTCTCTTGGACCCTATCCTGACTAGGCTGCTTTAAAGACGTTTTTTTAAATTGGCAGCTTTCTTTTTGGATATTATTAATGTGTCTTTGTTAACAGGCCACGTACCACATTCCTTCAAAGTAGCTGTAATTAAACCTCTCCTGAAGAAGCCCACTTGATCCAGAGGTTTTGGCTAACTACAGACCGATCTCTAACCTCCCCTTTCCTCTCTAAGATCCTTGAGAAACTGGTGGCAAATCAGCTGGGTGTCTTTCTACATCACAATACTTTATTTGATGAGTTTCACTCACTATGTAGAAAACACCAGAGCAGAGGGCCAGCACTGTGCGAGATCACGACTGACCTCTTAATGGCAGCAGATAAAGGAGTTCTCTCTGTCGTCGTCTTGTTAGAGCGTACTGCTGCATTGGACAGCATTGACCATAATATCCTATTACAGAGACTGGAGCAGCCGATCGATTGGTATTTCAGGCACCGCTTCTAAGTTGGTTTAAATCCTATTTATCAGATCGATCTCAGTTTGTATTTGTAAACGATGAAGCCTCAATGACCACCAACGTTAGTCAGGAGTTCCACAAGGTTCTGTGCTTTGGACCAATTCTATTTACCTTTATACATGCTTCCTTTTGGGCAATATTATCAGGAAACGCTCTATAAACTTTCATTGTTATGCAGATGATACTCAACTATATCTATCGATAAAACCAGAGGAGACTAACCAACTCACTAAAATTCAAGCATGTCTTAGTGACATAAAAACATAGATGACCGGCAACTTCTTGATGTTAAACTCAGACAAAACCGAAGTAATTCTACTCGGCCCTGAGCACCTCAGAGATCAATTATCTGGTGATGTGATTTCTGTAGATGGCATTACTCTAGCATCCAACACCACTGTAAAGAATCTCGGCGTTATCTTTGATCGGGACTTGTCCTTTAACTCCCACATAAAGCAAATCTCAAGGACTGCATTCTTCCATCTACGTAATATTTCAAAATCAGGCACATCTTGTCTCAAAAGATGCAGAGAAATTGGTTCATGCGTTCGTTACATCTGAGACTGGATTACTGCAACTCCTTATTATCAGGCTGCACTAATAAATCTCTTAGGTCCCCCAAGTTGATCCAGAATGCTGCAGCTCGTGTTCTCACTAAAACTAAGAAAAGAGATCACATTACTCCTGCACTAGCTGCTCTGCACTGGCTCCCTGTAAAAATCAAGAATCACTTTTAAAAATTCTTCTCTTAACTTACAAAGCCTTAATTGGTGATGCACCATCATATCTTAAAGAGCTTAGGTACCACGCCTCACCAGAGAGCTGGGCGCCACTAAATGCGGGCTACTTGTAGTTCCGAGAGTCTTAAAATGTAAAATGGAGCCAGAGCCTTTAGTTATCAAGTCTCTTTTATGGAACCAGCTTCCACCTTCAGTCCGGGAGGCAGACACAGTCACCACATTCAAGAGTAGACTGAAGACTTTCCTCTCTTGACAGAGCTTATAGTCAGGGCTGAATCAGGTTTGCCCTGGTCCAGCCCCTGGATATGCTGGTATAGGCTTATAGCTGCTGGGGATGTTTAGGATGCACTGAGCACCTCTCCTTTTTTTTCTCCTATGGATGAATCTTCATCTCTCCATCACATGACTAACTCCTTGCTTTCTCCCCGGAGTCTTCTGACTTCACGCCTCATGGGGTCATCGGACCCTATGAGACGGGCATAGATTCCATCTGCTGATGGACCTTCGATGGCTGGATCGAGTTCCTGTCGCCAGCTGTGCCACTGCCCTGCTGGGACTCCGCCCACTCCTCCACTTGGGAGGTCTCCAAACTCTCCATCGTGGAATATGCCTAAATATGAACTATTGATAAACTCTGTCAGATTCCTTGAATGTATTTTAACTCTAAATATGTCCTTCTGTACACATTACATCTATTGCATCTGTCCATCCTGGAGAGGGATCCTCCTCTGTTGCTCTCCTGAAGGTTTCTTTCCCTTTTTTCCCCCTGAAGGGTTATTTGGGAGTTTTTCCTGGTCCGATGTGAGGTTTTGGGTCAGGGATGTCTGTGTACAGATTGTAAAGCACTCTAAGACAAATTTGTAATTTGTGAAACTGGGCTATACAAATAAACTGAATTGAATTGAATTGAACACAAGAGGAAGGTTAAACTGATTTTCAGCCCACCGAGAGACCAATACTGGATTTTACTAAACAAAACCTTTTTCCTGGGTTTTCAACAAAAGAAAGTGTCTTAGGACACAATTCTTACAAGTTTGATGACATGTGCATGAATACCTGATGCTTTCATCACTTTACTGCCTCCAAGCAGCAACATCTAGTTTTTATGCTCTTAAACTGATTTAAATGCGGGGCTACTTGTAGTTCCGAGAGTCTTAAAATGTAAAATGGGAGCCAGAGCCTTTAGTTATCAAGCTCCTCTTTTATGGAACCAGCTTCCCACCTTCAGTCCGGGAGGCAGACACAGTAACCACATTCAAGAGTAGACTGAAGACTTTCCTCTTTGACAGAGCTTATAGTCAGGGCTGAATCAGGTTTGCCCTGGTCCAGCCCCTGGATATGCTGGTATAGGCTTATAGCTGCTGGGGATGTTTAGGATGCACTGAGCACCTCTCCCTTTTTCTTTTCTCCTATGGATGAATCTTCATCTCTCCATCACACATGACTAACTCTGCTTTTCCCCCGAGTCCTTTCTGACTTCACGCCTCATGGGGTCATCGGACCCTATGAGACGGCATAGATTCCATCTGCTGATGGACCTCGATGGTTGGATCGTGAGTTCCTGTCGCCAGCTGTGCCACTGCCCTGCTGGGACTCCCCACTCCTCCACTTGGGAGGTCTCCAAACTCTCCATCGTGAATATGCCTAAATATGAACTATTGATAAACTCTGTCAGATTCCTTGAATGTATTATAACTCTAAATATGTCCTTCTGTACACATTACATCTATTGCATCTGTCCATCCTGGAGAGGGATCCTCCTCTGTTGCTCTCCTGAAGGTTTCTTCCCTTTTTTTCCCCCTGAAGGGTTATTTGGGAGTTTTTCCTGGTCCGATGTGAGGTTTTGGGTCAGGGATGTCTATGTGTACAGATTGTAAAGCACTCTGAGACAAATTTGTAATTTGTGAAACTGGGCTATACAAATAAACTGAATTGAATTGAATTGAATTTCCAGCCCGCAAAGAGTCCAAAAGTAGATTTTCCTACAGAAAACCCTTTTTTTTGTTTTTCAACCAAATAAAGTTTTTTAGTTTTTAGACTTTTTTAGGACAATTTAAGTTTGATGACATGTGCATGAATACCTGATGCCTTCATCACTTTACTGCCTCAAAGCATCCACATCTAGTTTTTTCGCTCTTAAACTGATTTCCAGCCCGCAGAGAATCCAAAAGTAGATTTTTCACAGAAAACCCTTTTTTGTTTTTCAACCAAATAAAGTGTTTTAGGACACAATTCTTACAAGTTTGATGACATGTGCATGAATACATGATGCTTTAATCACTTTACTGCCTCAAAGCAGCAACATCTTGTTTTTATGCTCTATGCTCTAAACTGATTTCCAGCCTGAGAGTCCAAAAGAGATTCCAAAAGATTTTCCTACAGAAAACCCCTTTTTTTTGTTTTTCAACCAAATAAAGTGTTTTAGGACACAATACTTACAAGTTTGATGACATGTGCATGAATACCTGATGCTTTCATCACTTTACTGCCTCAAAGCAGCAACATCTAGTTTGTATGCTCTTAAACTGATGTTCAGCCCACAGAGAGACCAATACTGGATTTTACTAAACAAAACCTTTTTCCTGGGTTTTCAACAAAAGAAAGTGTCTTAGGACACTATTCTTACAAGTTTGATGACATGTGCATGAATACCTGATGCTTTCATCACTTTACTGCCTCAAAGCAGCAACATCTAGTTTTTATGCTCTTAAACTGATTTTCAGCCCACAGAGACCAATACTGGATTTTCCTAAAGAAAACCTTTTTCCTGGGTTTTCAACAAAAGAAAGTGTCTTAGGACACAATTCTACAAGTTTGATGACATGTGCATGAATACCTGATGCTTTCATCACTTTTACTGCCTCCAAGCAGCAACATCTAGTTTTATGCTCTTAAACTGATTTCCAGCCCGCAGAGAGTCCAAAAGTAGATTTTTCCTACAGAAAACCCTTTTTTTGTTTTTCAACCAAATAAAGTGTTTTAGGACACAATTTACAAGTTTGATGACATGTGCATGAATACCTGATGCTTTCATCACTTTACTGCCTCAAAGCAGCAACATCTAGTTTTTTCTCTTAAACTGATTTCCAGCCCGCAGAGAATCAAAAGTAGATTTTTCCTACAGAAAACCCTTTTTTGTTTTTCAACCAAATAAAGTGTTTTAGGACACAATTCTTACAAGTTTGATGACATGTGCATGAATACCTGATGCTTTCATCACTTTACTGCCTCAAAGCAGCAACATCTAGTTTTTATGCTCTTAAACTGATTTTCAGCCCACAGAGAGACCAATACTGGATTTTACTGAACAAAACCTTTTTCCTGGGTTTTCAACAAAAGAAAGTGTCTCAGGACACCATTTTTACAAGTTTGATGACATTTACATGAATACCTGATGCTTTCATCACTTTACTGCCTCAAAGCAGCAACATCTAGTTTTTATGCTCTTAAACTGATTTCCAGCCCGCAGAGAGTCCAAAAGTAGATTTTCCCACAGAAAACCCTTTTTTTTTTTTTCAACAAAAGAAAGTGTCTTAGGACACTATTCTTACAAGTTTGATGACATGTGCATGAATACCTGATGCTTTCATCACTTTACTGCCTCAAAGCAGCAACATCTAGTTTTTATGCTCTTAAACTGATTTCCAGCCCGCAGAGTCCAAAAGTAGATTTTCCTACAGAAAACCCTTTTGTTGTTTTTCAACCAAATAAAGTGTTTAGGACACAATTCTCACAAGTTTGATGACATGTGCATGAATACCTGATGCTTTCATCACTTTACTGCCTCAAAGCAGCAACATCTAGTTTTTATGCTCTTAAACTGATTTTCAGCCCACAGAGAGACCAATACTGGATTTTACTAAACAAAACCTTTTTCCTGGTTAACAAAAGAAAGTGTCTAAGGACACTATTCTTACAAGTTTGATGACATGTGCATGAATACCTGATGCTTTCATCACTTTACTGACTCAAAGCAGCAACATCTAGTTTTTATGCTCTTAAACTGATTTCCAGCCCGCAGAGTCCAAAAGTAGATTTTCCCACAGAAAACCCTTTTTTTGTTTTTCAAGAAAAGAAAGTGTCTTAGGACACTATTCTTACAAGTTTGATGACATTTGCATGAATACCTGATGCTTTCATCACTTTACTGCCTCAAAGCAGCAACATCTAGTTTTATGCTCTTAAACTGATTTCCAGCCCGCAGAGTCCAAAAGTAGATTTTCCTACAGAAAACCCTTTTTTTGTTTTTCAACCAAATAAAGTGTTTTAGGACACAATTCTTACAAGTTTGATGACATGTGCATGAATACCTGATGCTTTCATCACTTTACTGCCTCAAAGCAGCAACATCTAGTTTTTATGCTCTTAAACTGATTTTCAGCCCACAGAGAGACCAATACTGGATTTTACTAAACAAAACCTTTTTCCTGGGTTTTCAACAAAAGAAAGTGTCTAAGGACACTATTCTTACAAGTTTGATGACATGTGCATGAATACCTGATGCTTTCATCACTTTACTGCCTCCAAGCAGCAACATCTAGTTTTTATGCTCTTAAACTGATTTCCAGCCCGCAGAGTCCAAAAGTAGATTTTCCTACAGAAAACCCTTTTTTTTTGTTTTTCAACAAAAGAAAGTGTCTTAGGACACTATTCTTACAAGTTTGATGACATGTGCATGAATACCTGATGCTTTCATCACTTTACTGCCTCAAAGCAGCAACATCTAGTTTTTATGCTCTTAAACTGATTTTCAGCCCACAGAGAGACCAATACTGGATTTTACTGAACAAAACCTTTTTCCTGGGTTTTCAACAAAAGAAAGTGTCTTAGGACACCATTCTTACAAGTTTGATGACATGTGCATGAATACCTGATGCTTTCATCACTTTACTGCCTCAAAGCAGCAACATCTAGCTTTTATGCTCTTAAACTGATTTCCAGCCCGCAGAGAGTCCAAAAGTAGATTTTCCCACAGAAAACCCTTTTTTGTTTTTCAACAAAAGAAAGTGTCTTTGGACACTATTCTTACAAGTTTGATGACATGTGCATGAATACCTGATGCTTTCATCACTTTTACTGCCTCAAAGCAGCAACATCTAGTTTTTATGCTCTTTAAACTGATTTTCAGCCCACAGAGAGACCAATACTGGATTTTACTAAAGAAAACCTTTTTCCTGGGTTTTAAACCAAAGAAAGTGTCTTAGGACACCATTCTTACAAGTTTGATGACATTTGCATGAATACCTGATGCTTTCATCACTTTACTGCCTCAAAGCAGAAACATCTAGTTTTTATGCTCTTAAACTGATTTTCAGCCCACAGAGAGACCAATTCTGGATTTTACTAAACAAAACGTTTTTCCTGGGTTTTCAACAAAAGAAAGTGTCTTAGGACACCATTCTTACAAGTTTGATGACATGTGCATGAATACCTGATGCTTTCATCACTTTACTGCCTCAAAGCAGCAACATCTAGTTTTATGCTCTTAAACTGATTTTCAGCCCACAGAGTCCAAAAGTAGATTTTCCCACAGAAACCCTTTTTTGGTTTTTCAACAAAAGAAAGTGTCTTTGGACACTATTCTTACTTAAGTAAGTTTGATGACATGCATGAATACCTGATGCTTTCATCACTTTACTGCCTCAAAGCAGCAACATCTTGTTTTTATGCTCTTAAACTGATTTTTCAGCCCACAGAGAGACCAATACTGGATTTTACTAAACAAAACCTTTTTCCTGGTTTTCAAAAAGAAAGTGTCTTAGGACAATTTACAAGTTTGATGACATTTGCATGAATACCTGATGCTTTCATCACTTTACTGCCTCAAAGCAGCAACATCTAGTTTTATGCTCTTAAACTGATTTCCAGCCCACAGAGAGTCCAAAAGTAGATTTTCCTAGAAAACCCTTTTTTTTTTTTTCAACAAATAAAGTGTCTTAGGACACTATTTACAAGTTTGATGACATGTGCATGAATACCTGATGCTTTCATCACTTTACTGCCTCAAAGCAGCAACATCTAGTTTTTATGCTCTTAAACTGATTTTCAGCCCACAGAGAGACCAATACTGATTTTACTAACAAAAACCTTTTTTCCTGGGTTTTAAAAAAAGAAAGTGTCTTAGGACACCATTCTTTACAAGTTTGATGACATTTGCATGAATACCTGATGCTTTCATCACTTTTTCTGCCTCAAAGCAGCAACATCTAGTTGTTATGCTCTTAAACTGATTTTCAGCCCGCAGAGAGTCCAAAAGAAGATTTTCCTACAGTAAACCCCATTTTTTTTTTCAACCAAATAAAATGTTTTAAGACACAATTCTTACAAGTTTGATGACATTTGCATGAATACCTGATGCTTTCATCACTTTACTGCCTGAAAGCAGCAACATCTAGTTTTTATGCTCTTAAACTGATTTTCAGCCCACAGAGAGACCAATACTGATTTTACTAAACAAAAACCTTTTTCCTGGTTTCACAAAAGAAAGTGTCTTAGGACACCATTCTTACAAGTTTGATGACATGTGCATGAATACCTGATGCTTTCATCACTTTACTGCCTCAAAGCAGCAACATAGTTGTTATGCTCTTTAAACTGATTTCCAGCCCAGAGAGTCCAAAAGTAGATTTTTTACAGAAAACCCTTTTTTTTTTTCAACCAAATAAAGTGTTTTAGGACACAATTTACAAGTTTGATGACATGTGCATGAATACCTGATGCTTTCATCACTTTACTGCCTCAAAGCAGCAACATCTAGTTTTTATGCTCTTAAACTGATTTTCAGCCCACAGAGAGACCAATACTGGATTTTACTAAACAAAACCTTTTTCTCGGTTTTCAACAAAAGAAAGTGTCTTAGGACACCATTCTTACAAGTTTGATGACATTTGCATGAATACCTGATGCTTTCATCACTTTACTGCCTCAAAGCAGCAACATCTAGTTGTTATGCTCTTAAACTGATTTCCAGCCCGCAGAGAGTCCAAAAGTAGATTTTCCTACAGAAAACCCTTTTTTTTGTTTTTCTACCAAATAAAGTGTTTTAGGACACAATTCTTACAAGTTTGATGGCATGTGCATGAATACATGATGCTTTCATCACTTTACTGCCTCAAAGCAGCAACATCTAGTTTTTGTGCTCTTAAACTGATTTTCAGCCCACAGAGAGACCAATTCTGGATTTTACTAAACAAAACGTTTTTCCTGGGTTTTCAACAAAAGAAAGTGTCTTAGGACAATTTTTACAAGTTTGATGACATGTGCATGAATACCTAATGCTTTCATCACTTTACTGCCTCAAAGCAGCAACATCTAGTTGTTATGCTCTTAAACTGATTTCCAGCCCGCAGAGAGTCCAAAAGTAGATTTTCCTACAGAAAACCCTTTTTTTTGTTTTTCAACCAAATAAAGTGTTTTAGGGCACAATTTAAAGTTTGATGACATGTGCATGAATACCTGATGCTTTCATCACTTTACTGCCTCAAAGCAGCAACATCTAGTTTTTATGCTCTTAAACTGATTTTCAGCCCACAGAGAGACCAATACTGGATTTTACTAAACAAAACCTTTTTTCTGGGTTTTCAAGAAAAGAAAGTGTCTTAGGACACTATTCTTACAAGTTTGATGACATTTGCATGAATACCTGATGCTTTCATCACTTTACTGCCTCAAAGCAGCAACATCTAGTTGTTATGCTCTTAAACTGATTTCCAGCCCGCAGAGAGTCCAAAAGTAGATTTTTCCACAGAAAACCCTTTTTTTTTTTTTCAACCAAATAAAGTGTTTTAGGACACAATTTACAAGTTTGATGACATGTGCATGAATACCTGATGCTTTCATCACTTTACTGCCTCAAAGCAGCAACATCTAGTTTGTATGCTCTTAAACTGATTTTCAGCCCACAGAGAGACCAATACTGATTTTACTAAACAAAACCTTTTTCCTGGTTTTCAACAAAAGAAAGTGTCTTAGGACACCATTCTTACAAGTTTGATGACATTTGCATGAATACCTGATGCTTTCATCACTTTACTGCCTCAAAGCAGCAACATCTAGTTGTTATGCTCTTAAACTGATTTCCAGCCCGCAGAGAGTCCAAAAGTAGATTTTCCCACAGAAAACCCTTTTTTTGTTTTTCAACCAAATAAAGTGTTTTAGGACACAATTCTTACAAGTTTGATGACATGTGCATGAATACATGATGCTTTCATCACTTTACTGCCTCAAAGCAGCAACATCTAGTTTTTGTGCTCTTAAACTGATTTTCAGCCCACAGAGAGACCAATTCTGGATTTTACTAAACAAAACGTTTTTCCTGGGTTTTCAACAAAAGAAAGTGTCTTAGGACACTATTTTTACAAGTTTGATGACATGTGCATGAATACCTAATGCTTTCATCACTTTACTGCCTCAAAGCAGCAACATCTAGTTGTTATGCTCTTAAACTGATTTCCAGCCCGCAGAGAGTCCAAAAGTAGATTTTTCCTACAGAAAACCTTTTTTTTGTTTTTTCAACCAAATAAAGTGTTTTAGGACACAATTCTTAAAAGTTTGATGACATGTGCATGAATACCTGATGCTTTCATCACTTTACTGCCTCAAAGCAGCAACATCTAGTTTTTATGCTCTTAAACTGATTTTCAGCCCACAGAGAGACCAATTCTGGATTTTACTAAACAAAACCTTTTTTTCCTGTTTTTCAACAAAAGAAAGTCTTAGGACACTATTTTTACAAGTTTGATGACATGTGCATGAATACCTGATGCTTTCATCACTTTACTGCCTCAAAGCAGCAACATCTAGTTTTTATGCTCTTAAACTGATTTCCAGCCCGCAGAGTCCAAAAGTAGATTTTCCCACAGAAAACCATTTTTTTGTTTTTCAACCAAATAAAGTGTTTTAGGACACAATTCTTACAAGTTTGATGACATGTGCATGAATACCTGATGCTTTCATCACTTTACTGCCTCAAAGCAGCAACATCTAGTTTTATGCTCTTAAACTGATTTTCAGCCCACAGAGAGACCAATACTGATTTTCCTAAACAAAACCTTTTTTCCTGTTTTCAACAAAAGAAAGTGTCTTTAGGACACCATTCTTACAAGTTTGATGACATTTGCATGAATACCTGATGCTTTCATCACTTTACTGCCTCAAAGCAGCAACATCTAGTTGTTATGCTCTTAAACTGATTTCCAGCCCGCAGAGAGTCCAAAAGGAGATTTTCCTACAGAAAACCTTTTTTTTTTTCAACCAAATAAAGTGTTTTAGGACACAATTCTTACAAGTTTGATGACATGTGCATGAATACCTGATGCTTTCATCACTTTACTGCCTCAAAGCAGCAACATCTAGTTTTTATGCTCTTAAACTGATTTTCAGCCCACAGAGAGACCAATATTGGATTTTACTAAACAAAACCGTTTTTCCTGGGTTTTCAACAAAAGAAAGTGTCTTAGGACACTATTCTTACAAGTTTGATGACATTTGCATGAATACCTGATGCTTTCATCACTTTACTGCCTCAAAGCAGCAACATCTAGTTTTTATGCTCTTAAACTGATTTCCAGCCCGGAGAGAGTCCAAAAGTAGATTTTCCTACAGAAAACCCTTTTTTTGTTTTTCAACCAAATAAAGTGTTTAGGACACAATTCTACAAGTTTGATGACATGTGCATGAATACCTGATGCTTTCATCACTTTACTGCCTCAAAGCAGCAACATCTAGTTTTTATGCTCTTAAACTGATTTTCAGCCCACAGAGACACCAATAATGGATTTTACTGAACAAAACCTTTTTTCCGGGTTTTCAACAAAAGAAAGTGTCTTAGGACACCATTCTTACAAGTTTGATGACATTTGCATGAATACCTGATGCTTTCATCACTTTACTGACTCAAAGCAGCAACATCTAGTTTTTATGCTCTTAAACTGATTTCCAGCCCGCAGAGAGTCCAAAAGTAGATTTTCCTACAGAAAAACCCTTTTTCCTTTTTTCAACCAAATAAAGTGTTTTAGGACACAATTCTTACAAGTTTGATGACATGTGCATGAATACCTGATGCTTTCATCACTTTACTGCCTCAAAGCAGCAACATCTAGTTTTTATGCTCTTAAACTGATTTTCAGCCCACAGAGAGACCAATAGTGGATTTTCCTAAAGAAAACCTTTTTCCTGGGTTTTCAACAAAAGAAAGTGTCTTAGGACACTATTCTTACAAGTTTGATGACATTTGCATGAATACCTGATGCTTTCATCACTTTACTGCCTCAAAGCAGCAACATCTAGTTTTATGCTCTTAAACTGATTTCCAGCCCACAGAGTCCAAAAGTAGATTTTCCTACAGAAAACCTTTTTTGTTTTTCAACCAAATAAAGTGTTTTAGGACACCATTCTACAAGTTTGATGACATTTGCATGAATACCTGATGCTTTCATCACTTTACTGCCTCAAAGCAGCAACATCTAGTTCTTATGCTCTTAAACTGATTTCCAGCCCGCAGAGTCCAAAAGTAGATTTTCCTACAGAAAACCTTTTTTTGTTTTTTCAACCAAATAAAGTGTTTTAGGACACAATTTACAAGTTTGATGACATGTGCATGAATACATGATGCTTTCATCACTTTACTGCCTCAAAGCAGCAACATCTAGTTTTTATGCTCTTAAACTGATTTTTCAGCCCACAGAGAGACCAATACTGGATTTTTACTAACAAAACCTTTTTCCTGGGTTTTCAACAAAAGAAAGTGTCTTAGGACACCATTCTTACAAGTTTGATGACATTTGCATGAATACCTGATGCTTTCATCACTTTACTGCCTCAAAGCAGCAACATCTAGTTGTTATGCTCTTAAACTGATTTCCAGCCCGCAGAGAGTCCAAAAGTAGATTTTCCTACAGAAAACCCTTTTTTTTGTTTTTCTACCAAATAAATTGTTTTAGGACACAATTCTTACAAGTTTAATGACATGTGCATGAATACATGATGCTTTCATCACTTTACTACCTCAAAGCAGCAACATCTAGTTTTTATGCTCTTAAACTGATTTTCAGCCCACAGAGAGACCAATAGTGGATTTTCCTAAACAAAACCTTTTTCCTGGGTTTTCAACAAAAGAAAGTGTCTTAGGACACCATTCTTACAAGTTTGATGATATTTGCATGAATACCTAATGCTTTCATCACTTTACTGCCTCAAAGCAGCAACATCTAGTTGTTATGCTCTTAAACTGATTTCCAGCCCGCAGAAAGTCCAAAAGTAGATTTTCCTACAGAAAACCCTTTTTTTTGTTTTTCAACCAAATAAAGTGTTTTAGGACACAATTCTTACAAGTTTGATGACATGTGCATGAATACCTGATGCTTTCACCACTTTACTGCCTCAAAGCAGCAACATCTAGTTTTTATGCTCTTAAACTGATTTTCAGCCCACAGAGAGACCAATAATGGATTTTACTGAACAAAACCTTTTTCCCGGGTTTTCAACAAAAGAAAATGTCTTAGGACACCATTCTTACAAGTTTGATGACATTTGCATGAATACCTGATGCTTTCATCACTTTACTGCCTCAAAGCAGCAACATCTAGTTCTTATGCTCTTAAACTGATTTCCAGCCCGCAGAGTCCAAAAGTAGATTTTCCTACAGAAAACCCTTTTTTTTGTTTTTCTACCAAATAAAGTGTTTTAGGACACAATTCTTACAAGTTTGATGACATGTGCATGAATACATGATGCTTTCATCACTTTACTGCCTCAAAGCAGCAACATCTAGTTTTTATGCTCTTAAACTGATTTTCAGCCCACAGAGAGACCAATACTGGATTTTCCTAAAGAAAACCTTTTTCCTGGGTTTTCAACAAAAGAAAGTGTCTTAGGACACCATTCTTACAAGTTTGATGACATTTGCATGAATACCTGATGCTTTCATCACTTTACTGCCTCAAAGCAGCAACATCTAGTTGTTATGCTCTTAAACTGATTTCCAGCCCGCAGAGAGTCCAAAAGTAGATTTTCCTACAGAAAACCCTTTTTTTGTTTTTCTACCAAATAAAGTGTTTTAGGACACAATTCTTACAAGTTTGATGGCATGTGCATGAATACATGATGCTTTCATCACTTTACTGCCTCAAAGCAGCAACATCTAGTTTTTGTGCTCTTAAACTGATTTTCAGCCCACAGAGAGACCAATTCTGGATTTTACTAAACAAAACGTTTTTCCTGGGTTTTCAACAAAAGAAAGTGTCTTAGGACACTATTTTTACAAGTTTGATGACATGTGCATGAATACCTAATGCTTTCATCACTTTACTGCCTCAAAGCAGCAACATCTAGTTTTTATGCTCTTAAACTGATTTCCAGCCCGCAGAGAGTCCAAAAGTAGATTTTCCTACAGAAAACCCTTTTTTTTGTTTTTCAACCAAATAAAGTGTTTTAGGACACAATTCTTAAAAGTTTGATGACATGTGCATGAATACCTGATGCTTTCATCACTTTACTGCCTCAAAGCAGCAACATCTAGTTTTTATGCTCTTAAACTGATTTTCAGCCCACAGAGAGACCAATACTGGATTTTACTAAACAAAACCTTTTTCCTGGGTTTTCAACAAAAGAAAGTGTCTTAGGACACCATTCTTACAAGTTTGATGACATTTGCATGAATACCTGATGCTTTCATCACTTTACTGCCTCAAAGCAGCAACATCTAGTTGTTATGCTCTTAAACTGATTTCCAGCCCGCAGAGAGTCCAAAAGTAGATTTTCCTACAGAAAACCCTTTTTTTGTTTTTCAACCAAATAAAGTGTTTTAGGACACAATTCTTAAAAGTTTGATGACATGTGCATGAATACCTGATGCTTTCATCACTTTACTGCCTCAAAGCAGCAACATCTAGTTTTTATGCTCTTAGACTGATTTTTCAGCCCACAGAGAGACCAATCTGGATTTTAGTAAACAAAACGTTTTTCCTGGGTTTTCAACAAAAGAAAGTGTCTTAGGACACTATTTTTACAAGTTTGATGACATGTGCATGAATACTTAATGCTTTCATCACTTTACTGCCTCAAAGCAGCAACATCTAGTTTTTATGCTCTTAAACTGATTTCCAGCCCGCAGAGAGTCCAAAAGTAGATTTTCCTACAGAAAACCTTTTTTTTTTGTTTTTCAACCAAATAAAGTGTTTTAGGACACAATTCTTACAAGTTTGATGACATGTGCATGAATACCTGATGCTTTCATCACTTTACTGCCTCAAAGCAGCAACATCTAGTTTTTATGCTCTTAAATTGATTTCCAGCCCGCAGAGTCCAAAAGTAGATTTTCCTACAGAAAACCTTTTTTTTTGTTTTTCAACCAAATAAAGTGTTTTAGGACACAATTCTTACAAGTTTGATGACATGTGCATGAATACCTGATGCTTTCATAACTTTACTGCCTCAAAGCAGCAACATCTAGTTTTTATGCTCTTAAACTGATTTTCAGCCCACAGAGAGACCAATACTGGATTTTACTGAACAAAACCTTTTTCCCGGGTTTTCAACAAAAGAAAGTGTCTTAGGACACCATTCTTACAAGTTTGATGACATTTGCATGAATACCTGATGCTTTCATCACTTTACTGCCTCAAAGCAGCAACATCTAGTTGTTATGCTCTTAAACTGATTTCCAGCCCACAGAGAGTCCAAAAGTAGATTTTCCTACAGAAAACCCTTTTTTTTGTTTTTCTACCAAATAAATTGTTTTAGGACACAATTCTTACAAGTTTAATGACATGTGCATGAATACATGATGCTTTCATCACTTTACTACCTCAAAGCAGCAACATCTAGTTTTTATGCTCTTAAACTGATTGTCAGCCCACAGAGAGACCAATAGTGGATTTTCCTAAACAAAACCTTTTTCCTGGGTTTTCAATAAAAGAAAGTGTCTTAGGACACCATTCTTACAAGTTTGATGATATTTGCATGAATACCTAATGCTTTCATCACTTTACTGCCTCAAAGCAGCAACATCTAGTTGTTATGCTCTTAAACTGATTTCCAGCCCGCAGAGAGTCCAAAAGTAGATTTTTCCTACAGAAAACCCTTTTTTTTTTTTTCAACCAAATAAAGTGTTTAGGACACAATTTTACAAGTTTGATGACATGTGCATGAATACCTGATGCTTTCACCACTTTACTGCCTCAAAGCAGCAACATCTAGTTTTATGCTCTTAAACTGATTTTCAGCCCACAGAGACCAATAATGGATTTTACTGAACAAAACCTTTTTTCCCGGTTTTCAACAAAAGAAAGGTTTAGGACACCATTCTTACAAGTTTGATGACATTTGCATGAATACCTGATGCTTTCATCACTTTACTGCCTCAAAGCAGCAACATCTAGTTCTTATGCTCTTAAACTGATTTCCAGCCCGCAGAGTCCAAAAGTAGATTTTCCTACAGAAAACCCTTTTTTTGTTTTTCTACCAAATAAAGTGTTTTAGGACACAATTCTTACAAGTTTGATAAAATGTGCATGAATACATGATGCTTTCATCACTTTACTGCCTCAAAGCAGCAACATCTAGTTTTTATGCTCTTAAACTGATTTTCAGCCCACAGAGACCAATACTGGATTTTCCTAAAGAAAACCTTTTTCCTGGGTTTTCAACAAAAGAAAGTGTCTTAGGACACCATTCTTACAAGTTTGATGACATTTGCATGAATACCTGATGCTTTCATCACTTTACTGCCTCAAAGCAGCAACATCTAGTTGTTATGCTCTTAAACTGATTTCCAGCCCGCAGAGAGTCCAAAAGTAGATTTTCCTACAGAAAACCCTTTTTTTTGTTTCTACCAAATAAAGTGTTTTAGGACACACAATTACAAGTTTAATGACATGTGCATGAATACATGATGCTTTCATCACTTTACTGCCTCAAAGCAGCAACATCTAGTTTTTATGCTCTTAAACTGATTTTCAGCCCACAGAGAGACCAATACTGGATTTTACTAAACAAAACCTTTTTCTCGGTTTTCAACAAAAGAAAGTGTCTTAGGACACTATTTTTACAAGTTTGATGACATGTGCATGAATACTTAATGCTTTCATCACTTTACTGCCTCAAAGCAGCAACATCTAGTTTTAATGCTCTTAAACTGATTTCCAGACCGCAGAGAGTCCAAAAGTAGATTTTCCTACAGAAAACCCTTTTTTTTTGTTTTTCAACCAAATAAAGTGTTTTAGGACACAATTCCTTACAAGTTTGATGACATGTGCATGAATACCTGATGCTTTCATAACTTTACTGCCTCAAAGCAGCAACATCTAGTTTTTATGCTCTTAAACTGATTTTCAGCCCACAGAGAGACCAATACTGGATTTTCCTAAAGAAAACCTTTTTCCTGGGTTTTCAACAAAAGAAAGTGTCTTAGGACACCATTCTTACAAGTTTGATGACATTTGCATGAATACCTGATGCTTTCATCACTTTACTGCCTCAAAGCAGCAACACCTATTTGTTATGCTCTTAAACTGATTTCCAGCCCGCAGAGTCCAAAAGTAGATTTTCCTACAGAAAACCCTTTTTTTTTGTTTTTCTACCAAATAAAGTGTTTTAGGACACTATTCTTACAAGTTTGATGACATGTGCATGAATACCTGATGCTTTCATCACTTTACTGCCTCAAAGCAGCAACATCTAGTTTTTATGCTCTTAAACTGATTTTCAGCCCACAGAGAGACCAATAATGGATTTTACTGAACAAAACCTTTTTCCCGGGTTTTTAACAAAAGAAAGTGTCTTAGGACACCATTCTTACAAGTTTGATGACATTTGCATGAATACCTGATGCTTTCATCACTTTACTGCCTCAAAGCAGCAACATCTAGTTTTATGCTCTTAAACTGATTTTTCAGCCCACAGAGAGACCAATAGTGGATTTTCCTAAAGAAAACCTTTTTCCTGGGTTTTCAACAAAAGAAAGTGTCTTAGGACACTAATCTTACAAGTTTGATGACATGTGCATGAATACCTGATGCTTTCATCACTTTACTGCCTCAAAGCAGCAACATCTAGTTTTAATGCTCTTAAACTGATTTCCAGACCGCAGAGAGTCCAAAAGTAGATTTTCCTACAGAAAACCCTTTTTTTGTTTTTCAACCAAATAAAGTGTTTTAGGACACAATTATTACAAGTTTTATGACATGTGCATTAATACCTGATGCTTTCATAACTTTACTGCCTCAAAGCAGCAACATCTAGTTTTTATGCTCTTAAACTGATTCTCAGCCCACAGAGAGACCGATACTGGATTTTACTGAACAAAACCTTTTTCCCGGGTTTTCAACAAAAGAAAGTGTCTTAGCACACCATTCTTACAAGTTTGATGACATTTGCATGAATACCTGATGCTTTCATAACTTTACTGCCTCAAAGCAGCAACATCTAGTTGTTATGCTCTTAAACTGATTTCCAGCCCGCAGAGTCCAAAAGTAGATTTTCCTACAGAAAACCCTTTTTTTTGTTTTTCTACCAAATAAAGTGTTTTAGGACACAATTCTTACAAGTTTGATGACATGTGCATGAATACATGATGCTTTCATCACTTTACTGCCTCAAAGCAGCAACATCTAGTTTTTATGCTCTTAAACTGATTTTCAGCCCACAGAGAGACCACTACTGGATTTTACTAAACAAAACCTTTTTCCTGGGTTTTCAATTCAATTTCAATTCCATTTCAATTCAGTTTATATGTATAGCCCAGTTTCACAAATTACAAATTTGTCTCAGAGTGCTTTACAATCTGTACACATAGACATCCCTGACCCAAAACCTCACATCGGACCAGGAAAAACTCCCAAATAACCCTTCAGGGGAAAAAAAGGGAAGAAACCTTCAGGAGAGCAACAGAGGAGGATCCCTCTCCAGGATGGACAGATGCAATAGATGTAATGTGTACAGAAGGACATATTTAGAGTTAAAATACATTCAAGGAATCTGAAAGAGTTTATCAATAGTTCATATTTAGGCATATTCCACGATGGAGAGTTTGGAGACCTCCCAAGTGGAGGAGTGGGCGGAGTCCCAGCAGGGCAGTGGCACAGCTGGCGACAGGAACTCACGATCCAACCATCGAAGGTCCATCAGCAGATGGAATCTATGCCGTCTCATAGGGTCCAATGACCCCATGAGACGTGAAGTCAGAAGGACTCCGGGGAGAAAGCAGATTTCTTTCAACAAAATAAATTGTCTTAGAACATCATTCTTACAAGTTTGATGACATTTGCATGAATACCTGATGCTTTCATAACTTTACTGCCTCAAAGAAGCAACATCTAGTTGTTATGCTCTTAAACTGATTTCCAGCCCGCAGAGTCCAAAAGTAGATTTTCCTACAGAAAACCCTTTTTTTTTGTTTTTCAACCAAATAAAGTGTTTTAGGACACAATTCTTACAAGTTTGATGACATGTGCATGAATACCTGATGCTTTCATCACTTTACTGCCTCAAAGCAGCAACATCTAGTTTTTATGCTCTTAAACTGATTTCCAGCCCGCAGAGAGTCCAAAAGTAGATTTTTCCTACAGAAAACCCTTTTTTTTTTGTTTTTCAACCAAATAAAGTGTTTTAGGACACAATTCTTACAAGTTTGATGACATGTGCATGAATACCTGATGCTTTCATCACTTTACTGCCTCAAAGCAGCAACATCTAGTTTTTATGCTCTTAAACTGATTTCCAGCCCGCAGAGTCCAAAAGTAGATTTTCCTACAGAAAACCCTTTTTTTGGTTTTTCTACAAAATAAAGTGTTTTAGGACACAATTCTTACAAGTTTGATGACATGTGCATGAATACATGATGCTTTCATCACTTTACTGCCTCAAAGCAGCAACATCTAGTTTTTATGCTCTTAAACTGATTTTTAGCCCACAGAGAGACCAATAGTGGATTTTCCTAAAGAAAATCTTTTTCCTGGGTTTTCAACAAAAGAAAGTGTCTTAGGACACTATTCTTAAAAGTTTGATGACATGTGCATGAATACCTGATGCTTTCATCACTTTACTGCCTCAAAGCAGCAACATCTAGTTTTTATGCTCTTAAACTGATTTCCAGCCCGCAGAGAGTCCAAAAGTAGATTTTCCTACAGAAAACCCTTTTTTTGTTTTTCAACCAAATAAAGTGTGCATGAATACCTGATGCTTTCATCACTTTACTGCCTCAAAGCAGCAACATCTAGTTTTTATGCTCTTAAACTGATTTTCAGCCCACAGAGAGACCAATAATGGATTTTACTGAACAAAACCTTTTTCCCGGGTTTTCAACAAAAGAAAGTGTCTTAGGACACCATTCTTACAAGTTTGATGACATTTGCATGAATACCTGATGCTTTCATCACTTTACTGCCTCAAAGCAGCAACATCTAGTTGTTATGCTCTTAAACTGATTTCCAGCCCGCAGAGAGTCCAAAAGTAGATTTTCCTACAGAAAACCCTTTTTTGTTTTTCAACCAAATAAAAGTGTTTTAGGACAATGCCTATGTAAGTTTGATGACATGTGCATGAATACCTGATGCTTTCACCACTTTACTGCCTCAAAGCAGCAACATCTAGTTGTTATGCTCTTAAACTGATTTTCAGCCCACAGAGAGACCAATACTGGATTTTACTAAACAAAACCTTTTTCTCGGTTTTTCATCAAAAGAAAAGTGTCTTAGGACACTATTTTTACTAGGAAGTTTGATGACATGTGCATGAATACTTAATGCTTTCATCACTTTACTGCCTCAAAGCAGCAACATCTAGTTTTAATGCTCTTAAACTGATTTCCAGACCGCAGAGAGTCCAAAAGTAGATTTTCCTACAGAAAACCCTTTTTTTTTGTTTTTCAACCAAATAAAGTGTTTTAGGACACAATTCTTACAAGTTTGATGACATGTGCATGAATACCTGATGCTTTCATAACTTTACTGCCTCAAAGCAGCAACATCTAGTTTTTATGCTCTTAAACTGATTTTCAGCCCACAGAGAGACCAATACTGGATTTTCCTAAAGAAAACCTTTTTCCTGGGTTTTCAACAAAAGAAAGTGTCTTAGGACACCATTCTTACAAGTTTGATGACATTTGCATGAATACCTGATGCTTTCATCACTTTACTGCCTCAAAGCAGCAACACCTATTTGTTATGCTCTTAAACTGATTTCCAGCCCGCAGAGTCCAAAAGTAGATTTTCCTACAGAAAACCCTTTTTTTTTGTTTTTCTACCAAATAAAGTGTTTTAGGACACTATTCTTACAAGTTTGATGACATGTGCATGAATACCTGATGCTTTCATCACTTTACTGCCTCAAAGCAGCAACATCTAGTTTTTATGCTCTTAAACTGATTTTCAGCCCACAGAGAGACCAATAATGGATTTTACTGAACAAAACCTTTTTCCCGGGTTTTTAACAAAAGAAAGTGTCTTAGGACACCATTCTTACAAGTTTGATGACATTTGCATGAATACCTGATGCTTTCATCACTTTACTGCCTCAAAGCAGCAACATCTAGTTTTTATGCTCTTAAACTGATTTTCAGCCCACAGAGAGACCAATAGTGGATTTTCCTAAAGAAAACCTTTTTCCTGGGTTTTCAACAAAAGAAAGTGTCTTAGGACACTAATCTTACAAGTTTGATGACATGTGCATGAATACCTGATGCTTTCATCACTTTACTGCCTCAAAGCAGCAACATCTAGTTTTAATGCTCTTAAACTGATTTCCAGACCGCAGAGAGTCCAAAAGTAGATTTTCCTACAGAAAACCCTTTTTTTGTTTTTCAACCAAATAAAGTGTTTTAGGACACAATTATTACAAGTTTTATGACATGTGCATTAATACCTGATGCTTTCATAACTTTACTGCCTCAAAGCAGCAACATCTAGTTTTTATGCTCTTAAACTGATTCTCAGCCCACAGAGAGACCGACATACTGGATTTTACTGAACAAAACCTTTTTCCGGTTTTCAAAAAAGAAAGTGTCTTAGCACACCATTCTTACAAGTTTGATGACATTTGCATGAATACCTGATGCTTTCATAACTTTACTGCCTCAAAGCAGCAACATCTAGTTGTTATGCTCTTAAACTGATTTCCAGCCCGCAGAGTCCAAAAGTAGATTTTCCTACAGAAAACCCTTTTTTTTGTTTTTCTACCAAATAAAGTGTTTTAGGACACAATTCTTACAAGTTTGATGACATGTGCATGAATACATGATGCTTTCATCACTTTACTGCCTCAAAGCAGCAACATCTAGTTTTTATGCTCTTAAACTGATTTTCAGCCCACAGAGAGACCACTACTGGATTTTACTAAACAAAACCTTTTTCCTGGGTTTTCAATTCAATTTCAATTCCATTTCAATTCAGTTTATATGTATAGCCCAGTTTCACAAATTACAAATTTGTCTCAGAGTGCTTTACAATCTGTACACATAGACATCCCTGACCCAAAACCTCACATCGGACCAGGAAAATCTCCCAAATAACCCTTCAGGGGGAAAAAAAGGGAAGAAACCTTCAGGAGAGCAACAGAGGAGGATCCCTCTCCAGGATGGACAGATGCAATAGATGTAATGTGTACAGAAGGACATATTTAGAGTTAAAATACATTCAAGGAATCTGAAAGAGTTTATCAATAGTTCATATTTAGGCATATTCCACGATGGAGAGTTTGGAGACCTCCCAAGTGGAGGAGGGCGGAGTCCCAGCAGGGCAGTGGCACAGCTGGCGACAGGAACTCACGATCCAACCATCGAAGGTCCATCAGCAGATGGAATTATGCTGTCTCATAGGGTCCAATGACCCCATGAGACGGAAGTCAGAAGGACTCCGGGGAGAAAGCAGATTTCTTTCAACAAAAGAAATTGTCTTAGAACATCATTCTTACAAGTTTGATGACATTTGCATGAATACCTGATGCTTTCATAACTTTACTGCCTCAAAGAAGCAACATCTAGTTGTTATGCTCTTAAACTGATTTCCAGCCCGCAGAGTCCAAAAGTAGATTTTCCTACAGAAAACCCTTTTTTTTGTTTTTCAACCAAATAAAGTGTTTTAGGACACAATTCTTACAAGTTTGATGACATGTGCATGAATACCTGATGCTTTCATCACTTTACTGCCTCAAAGCAGCAACATCTAGTTTTTATGCTCTTAAACTGATTTCCAGCCCGCAGAGAGTCCAAAAGTAGATTTTCCTACAGAAAACCCCTTTTTTTTGTTTTTCAACCAAATAAAGTGTTTTAGGACACAATTTACAAGTTTAATGACATGCATGAATACCTGATGCTTTCATCACTTTACTGCCTCAAAGCAGCAACATCTAGTTTTTATGCTCTTAAACTGATTTCCAGCCCGCAGAGTCCAAAAGTAGATTTTCCTACAGAAAACCCTTTTTTTTTTTTTTCTACAAAATAAAGTGTTTTAGGACACAATTCTTACAAGTTTGATGACATGTGCATGAATACATGATGCTTTCATCACTTTACTGCCTCAAAGCAGCAACATCTAGTTTTTATGCTCTTAAACTGATTTTTAGCCCACAGAGAGACCAATAGTGGATTTTCCTAAAGAAAATCTTTTTCCTGGGTTTTCAACAAAAGAAAGTGTCTTAGGACACTATTCTTAAAAGTTTGATGACATGTGCATGAATACCTGATGCTTTCATCACTTTACTGCCTCAAAGCAGCAACATCTAGTTTTTATGTTCTTAAACTGATTTCCAGCCCGCAGAGAGTCCAAAAGTAGATTTTCCTACAGAAAACCCTTTTTTTGTTTTTCAACCAAATAAAGTGTTTTAGGACACAATTCTACAAGTTTGATGACATGTGCATGAATACCTGATGCTTTCATCACTTTACTGCCTCAAAGCAGCAACATCTAGTTTTATGCTCTTAAACTGATTTTCAGCCCACAGAGAGACCACATAATAATGGATTTACTGAACAAAAACCTTTTTCCCGGTTTTCAACAAAAGAAAGTGTCTTAGGACACCATTCTTACAAGTTTGATGACATTTGCATGAATACCTGATGCTTTCATCACTTTACTGCCTCAAAGAAAGTTTTACAGTTTAGCCAAAAATTTTAAAATTTTAAATTTTTTTTTAAAAAAAAATTTTTTTTTTTAAAAAAATTTTTTGGAAAAATTTAAATTTGGGCCCCCAAAATTTTCCCAAAAAATTGTTGTTTTTTAAAAAACTAACCCCGGGAAAAAACTTTTTTTTTAAAAAAAAAAAACCTTTTTCTGGTTTTAAAAAAAATTTTTTTTTTTAATAAAAAGGGAAATATTTTCATTTACCCTAAACCAAAACTTAATTTAAAAATGCCCAACCAAAAAATTTTTTAAAAAAAATTTTTTTTAAAAAAAGGGCCAAAAAAAAAGTTTTTAAAAAAAACCCCTTTTTTTTTTCCCAAAAAAAAAGGGTTTTTAAAATTTTAAAAGTTTAAAACGAAAAAACCCCAAATTTTTCCCCCAAAAAAACCTTTTTTTTTTAAAAAATTTTTTGGCCCAAAAAAATTTAACTTTTTCCTTTTTTAAAAATTTTTTTAAAAACCCCCCTTTTTTATTTTTATGTTTAAAACCTTTTTTTATTTTTTGGGAAAAAAAAAACCCCTTTTTTTTTAAAAAAATTTTTTTTTTTCCCCCCCCCAAATTTTTAAAAACCCTTTTTGTTTTTCTAAATATTTTTAAACCTAAAAGGAAAAATTTCTATTTATGTTTAAAACCTTTTTTCAAAAAAAATTATTTTTAACTTTTTTTCCGGAAAAAAAAAATTCTTAAACCTTTTCCTTTTAAAAAATTTTTTCCCTTTTAAATTTTTACCCCAAACAAATACTTTTTTTTTTAAAAATATTTTCACCCAAAAAAATTTTTTTTTTAAAAAATTTTTTTCCCCAAAAAAAAAATGTTTAAAAATTTTCGTAAAAAAAGGGGACTTTCTATTTACCCCCAAAACAAAATTTTTCCCCTTTGTTTTCCCCCAAAAGAAAAAATTTTAAAAAACCCTTTTTTTTTTTTAACCAAAAAATTTTTGGGGAAAAATTAAAAAATTTTTTGTTTTAATTTTTTTTCCCCCTCCACAAATTTTATTTTTCCCAAAAACTGTTTCTACCCCAAGAGAGAAAATTTTTGAAAAAACCCTTTTTTCAAAAAAAGGGCCATTTTGGGAACTTTCTTTTCCAAAATTTAAAACCCCTCCCAAAATTTATTTTATCCTTCAAATTTACCCCAAAGGGGGAAAAAATTTTTTTTCCCCCCCCTTTTTTTTTCCAAAAATTTTTTAAAAAAACCCCTTTTTTTTTTAAAAAGGTTTTTCCTTTTTTTTAAAAAGGGAAAATTTTTTTGAAAAAAATTTTTCCCCCAAGAGAACTCTGTTTTATAAAAAATTTTTTTTTTTTCAATTTTTCTTTTTAAAATTTTTTTTTCACAAATTCAAATTTTTAATCTTTTTTTAAACTTCCCAAAATCTTTTAAAAAAAATTTAAAACCGGGGGGAAAAAAAAAACCCCCGGGGGAAAAAAAAAACCCCCGGGGGGGAAAAAAGGGGGACCCAGGAAAAAAATTTTTTAAAAAGGTTTTAATTTTTAAAAATTAATTTAAAAAATTTATAATTTTTTTCCCCCAAGGAAGGGGGATTTAAAGGGGAAAGGGGGTTTCCAAAGGGGTCCCCCCAAAGGAACCCTTTCCCCGAGGGGCCCCGGGGGCCCTTTTCAATAAGATAAGGAGAAAGGGGGTTTTAAAAAATTTCAAAAAAAAATTTTGGGGGAAAAAAGTTTTTAAATTTTTTTTTAAATTTTTTTAAAAAAAGGGAAAAATTGGATCCAAAACTTTACCCCCGGCAATTTTTAAAAATTTTTTTCCCCCTTTTTTTTTAAAAATTTTTTTGGGCCCAATAAAAATTTTTAAAAAAAAAATTTTAAAACAAAATTTTTTTTAAAATTAAAAAAATTTTTCCGGGGTTTTTTTTTTTTCCCCCAAAAAATTTTTTTTTAAAAATTTTTTTGGGTTTTTACCAAAAATTTTTTTAAAAATTTTTAAAATTTTTTGTTTTAAAGACCAAATTTTTTTTTTAAAAATTTTCCCCCCAAAACCTTTTTTTTTTCAAAAATTTTTTAAAAATTTTTTCTAAAAAATTTTTTTTTTTTAAACAAATTTTAAATTTTGAAACAAAATTTTTTTCTTATTTTTCCCCAAAATTTTTTTATTTTTTAAAAAATTTTTTTTGGTTTAAAGATTTTTCCCCTTCGGGGGGAAAAAGGGAAGAAACCTTCAGGAGAGAAAGAAGGATCCCTCTCCAGGATGGACAGATGCAAGATGTAATGTGTACAGAAGGACATATTTAGAGTTAAAATACATTCAAGGAATCTGAAAGAGTTTATCAATAGTTCATATTTAGGCATATTCCACGATGGAGAGTTTGGAGACCTCCAAGTGGAGGAGGCGGAGTCCCAGCAGGCAGTGGCACAGCTGGCACAGGAACTCACGATCCAACCATCGAAGGTCCATCAGCAGATGGAATTTATCCCGTCTCATAGGGCCCAAAGACCCCGGGGAGACGGAAGTCAGAAGGCCCTGGGAGAAAGCAGATTTCTTTCAACAAAATAAATTGTTTTTAGAACATCATTCTTACAAGTTTGATGACATTTGCATGAATACCTGATGTTTTCATAACTTTACTGCCTCAAGAAGCAACATCTAGTTGTTATGCTTTTAAACTGATTTCCAGCCCGCAGAGTCCAAAAGTAGATTTTCCACAGAAAACCTCTTTTTTTTTTTCAACCAAATAAAGTGTTTTAGGACACAATTTTACAGTTTGATGACATGGCATGAATACCTGATAAATCACCTTTATCCTTCAAAGCAGCAACATCTAGTTTTATGCTCTTAAACTGATTTCAGCCCGAGAGAGTCCAAAAGAGATTTCGAGAAAACCCTTTTTTGTTTTTCAACCAAATAAATGTCTAGACACATTTCTACAAGTTTGATGACATTTGCTTGACTACCTGATACTTTCATCACTTTACTGCCTCAAAGCAGCAACATCTTATTTTTATGCTCTTAAACTGATTTCCAGCCCGCAGAGTCCAAAAGTAGATTTTCCTACAGAAAACCCTTCTTTTTTTTTTTTACCAAATAAAGTGTTTTAGGACACAATTTACAAGTTTGATGACATGTGCATGAATACTGATGCTTTCATCACTTTACTGCCTCAAAGCAGCAACATCTAGTTTTTATGCTCTAAACTGATTTTTAGCCCACAGAGAGTCAATAGTGATTTTTCCTAAAGAAAATCTTTTTCCTGGTTTTCAACCAAATGAAAGTGTCTTTGGACACTATTCTTCCAAGTTTGATGACATGTGCATGAATACCTGATGCTTTCATCACTTTACTGCCCCAAAGCAGCAACATCTAGTTGTTATGTTTCCAAACTGATTTCCAGCCCGCAGAGAGTCCAAAATTAGATTTTTCCCACAGAAAACCCTTTTTTTGTTTTTTCAACCAAATAAAGTGTTTAGGACACACTTGCAGCATAAGTTTGATGACATGTGCATGAATACCTGATGCTTTCATCACTTTACTGCCCAAAGCAGCAACATCTTGAAGGTTATGCTCTTAAACTGATGTTCAGCCCCCAGAGAGACCACTAGTGTATTTCCCTAAAGAAAACCTTTTTCTGGTTTTTCAATAAAGAAAGTGTCTTAGGGACACTATTCTGACAAGTTTGACATGCATGAATACCTGATGTTTTCATCACTTTACTGCCTCAAAGCAGCAACATCTAGTTTTATGCTCTTAAACTGATTTCCAGCCCGCAGAGAGTCTAAAAGTAGATTTTCCTACAGAAAACCGTTTTTTTGTTTTTCAACCAACAAAGTGTTTAGGACACACCTCATAAGTTTGATGACAAGTGCATGAATACCTGATGCTTTCATCACTTTAATGCCTCAAAGCAGCAAATATCTAGTTTTTATGCTCTTAAACTGATTTTCAGCCCACAGAGAGACCAATACTGGATTTTACTAAACAAAACCTTTTTTCCTGGGTTTCAATAAAAGAAAGTGTCTTAGGACACTATTTCATGTTTGATGACATGTGCATGAATACCTGATGCGCTTTCATCAATTTTACTGCCTCAAAGCAGCAAACATCTAGTTTTTATGCTCTTAAACTGATTTAGCCCAAGAGAGGTCCAAAAAGTAGATTTTCCTACAAAAAACCCCCTTTTTTTTGTTTTTCAACCAAATAAAGTGTTTTAGGACACAATTCTACAAGTTTGATGACATGCATGAATACCTGATGCTTTCACCACTTTACTGCCCCAAAGCAGCAACATCTAGTTTTTATGTTTTAAACTGATTTCCAGCCCGCAGAGAGTCCAAAAGTAGATTTTTACACAGAAAAACCCTTTTTTTGTTTTTTCAACCAAATAAAGTGTTTTAGGACACAATTTTGCAAGTTTGATGACAAGTAAAGAAATACCTGATGCTTTACTACTTTACTGCCCCAAAGCAGCAATATCTAGTTTTTTTATGCTCTAAACTGATTTTCAGCCCACAGAGAGACCAATTCTGGATTTTACTAAACAAAAATGTTTTTTCCTGCTTTTCAATAAAAAGAAAGTGTCTTAGACACTATTTTTACAAGTTTGATGACATGCAAGGAATACCTGATGCTTTCATCACTTTACTGCCCTGTGCCAGCAAATATCTAGGCTTTATGCTCTTGAACTGATTTCAGCCCGCAGAGAGTCCAAAAGTAGATTTTTCCTACAGAAAACCCTTTTTTTGTTTTTTCAACCAAATAAAGTGTTTTTAGGACACAATTCTAAAAGCTTGATGACAAGTGCATGAATACCTGATGTTTTCAACAACACTTTACTACCAAAAGCAGCAAGATCTAGCTATGCCTTAAACTGATTTTTCAGCCCACAGAGAGACCAATACTGGATTTTACTGAACAAAAACCTTTTCCGGGTTTTCAATAAAAGAAAAGTGTCTTTAGGGACACTACATTCTAATAAGTTTGATGACACGGCAAGAATAATTATGCTTTCATAACTTTAATACTGGCTCAGCAGTAACATCTAGTTTTGTATGCTCTTAAACTGATTTCCAGCCCGCAGAGAGTCCAAAAGTAGATTTTTTCCTAATAGAAAAACCCTTTTTTTTGTTTTTTCAACTAAATAAAGTGTTTAGGACATACCCTTATAAGTTTGATGACAAGTATGAATACCTGATGCTTTCATCACTTTATCGCCTCAAAGTGAGCAACATCTAGTTTTTTTATGTTCTTAAACTGATTTCCAGCCCGCAGGAGAGGTATCCAAAAGATTGGATTTTACTAAACAAAACTTTTTCAAGTTTTTCTGAAACCAAATAAAGTGTTTTAGGACACCATTCTTACAAGTTTGATGACATTTGTGCATGAATATTCTGATAGCCATCACTTTACTGCCTTCTAAAGCAGCAACATTCTGGTTTTTATGCTCTTAAACTGGATTTTGCCCGCAGAGAGAGTTCCCAAAAAGGATTTTTCCACAGGAAACCTTGCTTTTTTTTTCAACCAAATAAAGTGTTTTAGAGGGATTAAATTTCAGCAAGTTTGATGACATGTGCATGAATACCTGATGCTTTCATCACTTTACTGCCCTCAAAGCAGCAACATCTAGTTTTTATGCTCTTAGACTGATTTTCAGCCCACAGAGAGACCAATACTGATTTTACTAAACAAAACCTTTTTCCTGGGTTTTCAATAAAAGAAAGTGTTCAGACACTAATCTGTAACACTTATTCTACAAGTTTGATGACATGCATGAATACATGACATGCTTTTCATCACTTACTTGCCTCAAAGCAGCAACATCTAGTTTTTATGCTCTTAAACTGATTTTCAGCCCAGAGAGACCAATACTGATTTTACTTGAACAAAAACCCTTTTTCAAGCTTAATAAAAGAAAGTGTCTTAGGACACTACATTCTGCTTTCCACACATTTGCATGAATACCTGATGCTTATAACTTTACTGCCTCAAAGCAACAGATTCAGTTGTTGTTTCAAACTGATTTCCAGCCCGCAGAGAGTCCAAAATTAGATTTTCCCCACAGAAAACCCTTTTTGTTTTTTCAAACCAACAGTTTTAGACACAATTCTTATAAGTTTGATGACAGCATGAATACCTGATGCTTACCACTTTACTGCCCCTCAGCTAGCAAACATTCAGTTTTATGCTCTAAACTGGATTTTTCAGCCCATGAAGAGACCATTAGTGGATTTTCCTTTAAAGAAAACTCTTTCTGAGCTAATAAAGAAAGTGTCTTAGGACACTATTCTTACAAGTTTGATGACATGTGCATGAATACCTGATGCTTTCATCACTTTTACTGCCTCAAAGCAGTAACATCATAGTTTTATGCTCTAAAACTGATTTCCAGCCCAGAGAGAGTCTACAAAAAGTAGATTTTTCACAGAAAACTCTTTGCTCATAAATAAAGTGTTTTAGAGACACTATTTCATGTTTATACGCGGCGAATATTCTTGATAAGCGCATCACTTTTACTGCCCCCCTAAAGCAGCAACATCTAGCTTTTGTGCTCAAACTGATGAGCCCACAGAGAGCATTCAATACTGATTTTTACTAAACAAAACCTTTTTCCTGGTTTTGAACCAAAGAAAGTGTCTTAGGATACCATTCTTACAAGTTTGATGACATGTGCATGAATACCTGATGCTTTCATCATTTTTACTGCCTCAAAGCAGCAACATCTAGTTTTTATGTTTTAAACTGATTTTTCAGCCCACAGAGAGACCAATAATGGATTTTACTGAACAAAACCTTTTTCCCGGGTTTTCAAAAAAGAAAGTGTTTTAGACACCTTTTCAAAGTTTGATGACATTTGCATAAAACCCTGATGCTTTCATCATTTTTATGCCTCAAAGCAAACATCTAGTTGTTATGCCTTAAACTGATTTCCCCGAGAGTCCAAAAGAGTTTTTTCCTACAGAAAACCCTTTTTTTTTTTTTCCCCAAATAAAGTGTTTTAGGACACAATTTAAAGTTTGATGACATGCATGAATAAATGATGCTTTCATCATTTTCT
>JAYMGU010000468.1:0-32859 GCA_036178185.1 Liparis tanakae | reverse complement strand
ATTAAAAAAGTGCTAAGACACTTTTCTTTGGTTGAAACCAGAAAATAGCTTTTGTTTAGGAGAGAAATACACTTTTGGTCTCTCTGCGGGCTGAAAATCAGTTTAAGAGCATAAAAACTAGATGTTGCTGCTTTGAGGCAAGTAAAGTGAAGAGTGAAAGCATCAGGTATTCATGAAAATGTCATCAAACTTGTAAGAATTGATTGTGCTAAGAGACACTTTCTTTGGTTGAAAACCAGAAAATATAGCTTTTGTTTGGGAAAAATACACTTTTGGTCTCTCTGGGGGCTGAAAATCGGTTTAAGAGCATAAAAACTAGATGTTGCTGCTTTGAGGCAGTAAAAGTGATGAAAGCATCAGGTATTCATGAAAATGTCATCAAACTTATAGAATTGAGTGCTAAGACACTTTCTTTGGTTGAAAACCCAGAAAATAGCTTTGTTTAGGAAAATACACTTTTGGTCTCTCTGCGGGCTGAAAATCAGTTTAGAGCATAAAACTAGATGTTTGCTGCTTTGAGGCAGTAATGTGATGAAAGCATCAGGTATTCATGAAAAATGTCATCAAACTTGTAAGAATTGAGTGCAAGACACTTTCTTTGGTTGAAAACCCAGAAAATAGCTTTGTTTGGAAAATACACTTTTAGTCTCTCTACGGGCTGAAAAATCAGTTTAAGAGCATAAAAACTAGATGTTGCTGCTTTGAGGCAGTAAAGTGATGAAAGCATCAGGTATTCATGAAAATGTCATCAAACTTGTAAATTGTGTGCTAAGACACTTAACTGGTTGAAAACCAGAAAATAGCTCTAATTTTTCCTTTGTTTAGGAAAATACACTTTTTGGTCTCTCTGGGCTGAAAATCAGTTTAAAACATAAAAACTAGATGTTGCTGCTTTCAGGCAGTAAAAGTGATGAAAGCATCAGGTATTCATGAAAATGTCATCAAACTTGTAAGAATTGAGTGCTGGACACTTTCAGCACAGTTTGGTTGAAAACCCAGAAAATAGCTTTGTTTATGGAAAATACACTTTGGTCTCTCTCTGGGCTGAAAAATCAGTTTAAAAACATAAAAACTAGATATTTGCTGCTTTGAGGCAGTAAAAGTGATAAAGCATCAGGTATTCATGAAAATGTCATCAAACTTGTAAAATTGAGTGCTAAGAAACTTTCTTTGGTTGAAAACCCAGAAAATAGCTTTTGTTTAGGAAAATACACTTTGGTCTCTCTGCGGGACTGAAAATCAGTTTAAAGAGCATAAAAACTAGATGTTGCTGCTTTGAGGCAGTAAAGTGATGAAAGCATCAGTATTCATGAAATGTCATCAAACTTGTAGAATTAGTGCTAAAGACACTTTCTTTAGTTGAAAACCCAGAAAATAGCTTTGTTTAGGAATACACTTTTGGTCTCTCTTGGGCTGAAAATCAGTTTAGAGCATAAAAACTAGATGTTGCTGCTTTGAGGCAGTAAAAGTGATAAAACATCAGGTATTCATGAAATGTCATCAAACTTGTAAATTAGTGCTAAGACACTTTCTTTTGAAACAGAAAATAGCTTTTGTTAGGAAAATAACACTTTTGGGTCTCTCTGCGGGCTGAAAAATCAGTTTAAGAGCATAAAAACTAGATGTTGCTGCTTTGAGGCAGTAAAGTGATGAAAGCATCAGGTATTCATGAAAATATCATCAAACTTGTAGAATTGAGTGCTAAGACACTTTCTTTGGTTGAAAGCAGAAGCTTTTGTTTTACACTTTTGGTCTCTCTGCGAAAATCAGTTTAAACATAAAACCAAAAATAGCTTTTGTTTAGGAAAATACACTTTTATCTCTGCGGGCTGAAAATCAGTTTAAGAGCATAAAAACTAGATGTTGCTGCTTTGAGGGCAGTAAAAGTGATGAAAGCATCAGGTATTCATGAAAATGTCATCAAACTTAGGGTATGTGCTAAGACGTTTCTTTGGTTGAAAACCAGAAAATAGCTTTTGTTTAGGAAAATACACTTTTGGTCTCTCTTGGGCTGAAAATCAGTTTAAAACATAAAACTAGATGTTGCTGCTTTGAGGCAGTAAAGTGATGAAAACATCAAGTATTCTCAAAAATGTCATCAAACATAAAATTGAGTGCTAAAGACACTTTCTTTGGTTGAAAAAAAATAGCTTTTGTTTAGGAAAATACACTTTTGGATGCTCTCTGCGGGCTGAAAATCAGTTTAAGAGCAAAAAACTAGATCTTGCTGCTTTGAGTCAGTAAAAGTGATGAAAGCATCAGGTATTCATGAAAATGTCATCAAACTTGTAGAATTGAGTGCTAAGACACTTTCTTTGGTTGAAAACCCAGAAAAAAGTGTATTTTCCTTTTGTTTAGTAAAATACACTTTTGGTCTCTCTGCGGGCTGAAAATCAGTTTAAGAGCATAAAAACTAGATGTTGCTGCTTTGAGGCAGTAAAGTGATGAAAGCATCAGGTATTCATGAAAATGTCATCAAACTTGTAAATTTGAGTGCTAAGACACTTTCTTTGGTTGAAAAACCCAGAAAATAGCTTTTGTTTAGGAAAAAATACACTTTTGGTCTCTCTGCGGGCTGAAAAATCAGTTTAAGAGCATAAAAACTAGATGTTGCTGCTTTGAGGCAGTAAAAGTGATAAACATCAGGTATTCATGAAAATGTCATCAAACTTGTAAGAATTGAGTGCTAGACACTTTTTTGGTTGAAAACCAGAAAATAGCTTTTGTTTAGGAAAAATACACTTTTGGTCTCTGCGGGCTGAAAAATCAGTTTAAGAGCATAAAACTAGATGTTGCTGCTTTGAGGCAGTAAAGTGAAAAGCATCAGGTATTCATGAAAATGTCATCAAACTTGTAAGAATTGAGTGCTAAGACACTTTCTTTGGTTGAAAACAGAAAATAGCTTTGTTTAGGAAAATACACTTTTGGTCTCTCTGCGGGCTGAAAATCAGTTTAAGAGCATAAAACTAGATGTTGCTGCTTTGAGGCAGTAAAGTGATGAAAGCATCAGGTATTCATGAAAATGTCATCAAACTTGTAAGAATTGTGTGCTAAGAGACTTTCTTTGGTTGAAAACCCAGAAAAAAAGTGTATTTTCCTTTTGTTTAGGAAAATACACTTTTGGTCTCTCTGCGGGCTGAAAATCAGTTTAAGAGCATAAAAACTAGATGTTGCTGCTTTGAGGCAGTAAAGTGATGAAAGCATCAGGTATTCATGAAAATGTCATCAAACTTGTAAATTGAGTGCTAAGACACTTTCTTTGGTTGAAAACCAGAAAATAGCTTTTGTTTAGGAAAAATACACTTTTTGGGTCTCTCTGCGGGCTGAAAATCAGTTTAAAACATAAAAACTAGATGTTCCTGCTTTGAGGCAGTAAAGTGATGAAAGCATCAGGTATTCATGAAAATGTCATCAAACTTGTAAAATTTGGGTGCTAAGACACTTTTTTTGGTTGAAAACCAGAAAATAGCTTTTGTTTAGGAAAATACACTTTTGGTCTCTCTGCGGGCTGAAAAATCAGTTTAAAGCACAAAAACTAGATGTTGCTGCTTTCAGGCAGTAAAGTGATGAAAGCATCAGGTATTCATGAAAATGTCATCAAACTTGTAAAATTGAGTGCTAAGACACTTTCTTTGGTTGAAAACCAGAAAATAGCTTTTGTTTAGGAAAATACACTTTTATGGTCTCTCTGCGGCTGAAAAATCAGTTTAAGAGCATAAAAACTAGATGTTGCTGCTTGAGGCAAAAAGTGATGAAAGCATCAGGTATTCATGAAAATGTCATCAAACTTGTAAGAATTGAGTGCTAAGACACTTTCTTTGGTTAAAACCAAAAATAGCTTTTGTTTAGGAAAAATACACTTTTGGTCTCTGCGGGCTGAAAATCAGTTTAGAGCATAAAAACTAGATTTTGCTTTTTGGCAGTAAAGTGATAAAAGCATCAGGTATTCATGAAAATGTCATCAAACTTGTAAATTGAGTGCTAAGACACTTTCTTTGGTTGAAAACCCAGAAAAATAGCTTTTGTTTAGGAAAATACCTTTGACAAGTGGCAGGTCTCTCTGGGCTGAAAATCAGTTTAAGAGCATAAAACTAGATATTTGCTGCTTTAGGCAGTAAAGTGATGAAAGCATCAGGTATTCATGAAAATGTCATCAAACTTATAGAATTGAGTGCTAAGACACTTTTCTTTGGTTGAAAAACCAGAAAATAGCTTTGTTTAGGAAAATACACTTTGGTCTCTCTGCGGGCTGAAAATCAGTTTAAAAGCATAAAACTAGATGTTGCTGCTTTGAGGCAGTAAAGTGATGAAAAGCATCAGGTATTCATGAAAATGTCATCAAACTTGTAAATTGAGTGCTAAGACACTTTCTTTGGTTGAAAACCCAGAAAATAGCTTTTGTTTTGGAAATTACACTTTTGGTCTCTCTGCGGGCTGAAAATCAGTTTAAGACCATAAAAACTAGATGTTGCTGCTTTGAGGCAGTAAAGTGATGAAAAGCATCAGGTATTCATGAAAATGTCATCAAACTTGTAGAATTGAGTGCTAAGACACTTTCTTTGGTTGAAAACCAGAAAATAGCTTTTGTTTAGGAAAATACACTATTGGTCTCTCTGCGGGCTGAAAATCAGTTTAAGAGCATAAAAACTAGATGTTGCTGCTTTGAGGCAGTAAAGTGATAAAAAGCATCAGGTATTCATGAAAATGTCATCAAACTTGTAAATTGAGTGCTAAGACACTTTCTTTGGTTGAAAACCCCAGAAAATAGCTTTTGTTTAGGAAAAAATACCTTTTTGGTCTCTCTTGGGCTGAAAATCAGTTTAAGAGCATAAAAACTAGATGTTGCTGCTTTGAGGCAGTAAAGTGATGAAATCAGGTATTCATGAAAATGTCATCAAACTTGTAAAATTGAGTGCTAAGACACTTTCTTTGGTTGAAAACCAGAAAATAGCTTTTGTTTAGGAAAATACACTTTTGGTCTCTCTGCGGGCTGAAAATCAGTTTAGAGCATAAAACTAGATATTGCTGCTTTAGGCAGTAAAGTGATGAAAGCATCAGGTATTCATGAAAATGTCATCAAACTTAAAAATTGTGCTAGAACACTTTCTTTGGTTGAAAACCCAAAAAATAGCTTTTGTTTAGGAAAATACACTTTTGGTCTCTCGGGCTGAAAATCAGTTTAAGAGCATAAAAACTAGATGTTGCTGCTTTGGGGCAGTAAAGTGATGAAAGCATCAGGTATTCATGAAAATGTCATCAAACTTGTAAAATTGAGTGCTAAGACACTTTCTTTGGTTTGAAAACCAGAAAATAGCTTTTGTTTAGGAAAATACACTTTTGGTCTCTCTGCGGGCTGAAAATCAGTTTAGAGCATAAAAACTAGATGTTGCTTTCAGGCGTGAAAGCATCAGTATTCATGAAAATGTCATCAAACTTGTAAGAATTGAGTGACACTGAACGTTCTTTGGTTGAAAACCAGAAAAATAGCTTTTGTTTAGGAAAATACACTTTTGTCTCTCTGGGGCTGAAAATCAGTTTAAGAGCATAAAAACTAGATGTTGCTGCTTTCAGAGGCAGTAAAAGTGATGAAAGCATCAGGTATTCATGAAAATGTCATCAAACTTGTAAAATTGAGTGCTAAGACACTTTCTTTGGTTGAAAACCCAGAAAATAGCTTTTGTTTAGGAAAATACACTTTTGGTCTCTCTGCGGGCTGAAAATCAGTTTAAGAGCATAAAAACTAGATGTTGCTGCTTTCAGGCAGTAAAGTGATGAAAGCATCAGGTATTCATGAAAATGTCATCAAACTTGTAAGAATTGAGTGCTAAGACACTTTCTTTGGTTGAAAACCCAGAAAAAAAGTGTATTTTCCTTTTGTTTAGGAAAATACACTTTTGGTCTCTCTGCGGGCTGAAAATCAGTTTAGAGCATAAAAACTAGATATTTGCTGCTTTGAGGCAGTAAAGTGATGAAAGCATCAGTTATTCATGAAAATGTCATCAAACAAAATTGAGTAAGACACTTTCTTTGGTTGAAAACCCAGAAAATAGCTTTGTTTAGGAAAATACACTTTTGGTCTCTCTGCGGGCTGAAAATCAGTTTAAGAGCATAAAAACTAGATGTTGCTGCTTTGAGGCAGTAAAGTGATGAAAGCATCAGGTATTCATGAAAATGTCATCAAACTTGTAGAATTGAGTGCTAAGACACTTTCTTTGGTTGAAAACCAGAAAATAGCTTTTGTTTAGGAAAATACACTTTTGGTCTCTCTGCGGGCTGACTGAAAATCAGTTTAAGAGCATAAAAACTAGATGTTGCTGCTTTCAGGCAGTAAAGTGATAAGCATCAGGTATTCATGAAAATGTCATCAAACTTGTAGAATTAGTGCTAAGACACTTTCTTTGGTTGAAAACCAGAAAATAGCTTTTGTTTAGGAAAATACATTTTTGGCCTCTCTCCGGGCCGACAATCAGTTCAAGAGCATAAAACTAGCTGTTGCTGCTTTCAGGCAGTAAAGTCATGACAGCATCAGGTATTCATGAAAATGTCATCAAACTTGTAGAAATTAGTGCTAAGACACTTTCTTTGGTTGAAAACCAGAAAATAGCTTTGTTTAGGAAAATACACTTTTGGTCTCTCTGCGGGCTGAAAATCAGTTTAAGAGCATAAAACTAGATGTTGCTGCTTTGAGGCAGTAAAGTGATGAAAGCATCAGGTATTCATGAAAATGTCATCAAACTTGTAAAATTGAGTGCTAAGACACTTTCTTTGGTTGAAAACCAGAAAATAGCTTTTGTTTAGGAAAATACACTTTTGGGTCTCTCTGCGGGCTGAAAAATCAGTTTAAGAGCATAAAAACTAGATATTGCTGCTTTGAGGCAGTAAAGTGATGAAAGCATCAGGTATTCATGAAAATGTCATCAAACTTGTAAAATTGAGTGCTAAGACACTTTCTTTGGTTGAAAACCAGAAATTAGCTTTTGTTTAGGAAAATACACTTTTGGTCTCTCTGCGGGCTGAAAATCAGTTTAAGAGCATAAAAACTAGATGTTGCTGCTTTCAGGCAGTAAAGTGATGAAAGCATCAGGTATTCATGAAAATGTCATCAAACTTGTAAATTGAGTGCTAAGACACTTTCTTTGGTTGAAAAACCAGAAAATAGCTTTTGTTTAGGAAAATACACTTTTGGTCTCTCAGGGCTGAAAATCAGTTTAAGAGCATAAAAACTAGATGTTGCTGCTTTCAGGCAGTAAAGTGATGAAAGCATCAGGTATTCATGAAAATGTCATCAAACTTGTAAGAATGAGTGCTAAGACACTTTCTTTGGTTGAAAACCAGAAAATAGCTTTTGTTTAGGAAAATACACTTTTGGGTCTCTGCGGGCTGAAAATCAGTTTAAGAGCATAAAAACTAGATGTTGCTGCTTTGAGGCAGTAAAGTGATGAAAGCATCAGGTATTCATGAAAATGTCATCAAACTTGTAAAAATTGAGTGCTAAGACACTTTCTTTGGTTGAAAACCCAGAAAATAGCTTTTGTTTAGGAAAATACACTTTTGGTCTCTCTGTGGGCTAAAAATCAGTTTAAGAGCATAAAAACTAGATGTTGCTGCTTTCAGGGAGTAAAGTGATAAAAGCATCAGGTATTCATGAAAATGTCATCAAACTTGTAACATCTGAGTGCTAAGACACTTTCTTTGGTTGAAAACCCAGAAAATAGCTTTTGTTTAGGAAAATACACTTTTGGTCTCTCTGCGGGCTGAAAATCAGTTTAAGAGCATAAAAACTAGATGTTGCTGCTTTGAGGCAGTAAAGTGATGAAAGCATCAGGTATTCATGAAAATGTCATCAAACTTGTAAAATTGAGTGCTAAAGACATTTTCTTTGGTTGAAAACAGAAAATAGCTTTTGTTTAGGAAAATGGACTTTTGGTCTCTCTGCGGGCTGAAAATCAGTTTAAGAATAAAAACTAGATGTTGCTGCTTTCAGGCAGTAAAGTGATGAAAGCATCAGGTATTCATGAAAATGTCATCAAACTTGAGTGCTAAGACACTTTCTTCGGTCGAAAACCCAGAAACTAGCTTCCGTTTAGGAACCTCCCCCTTTGGTCCCTCTCCGGGCTGAAAATCAGTCTAAGAGCATAAAACCTAGATGTTGCTGCTTGAGGCAGTAAAGTGATGAAAGCATCAGGTATTCATGAAAATGTCATCAAACTTGTAAATTGAGTGCTAAGACACTTTCTTTGGTTGAAAACCAGAAAATAGCTTTTGTTTAGGAAAATACACTTTTGGTCTCTCCCTGCGGGCTGAAAATCAGTTTAAGAGCATAAAAACTAGATGTTGCTGCTTTCAGGCAGTAAAGTGATGAAAGCATCAGGTATTCATGAAAATGTCATCAAACTTGTAGAATTGAGTGCTAAGACACTTTCTTTGGTTGAAAACCCAGAAAATAGCTTTGTTTAGGAAAATACACTTTTGGTCTCTCTGGGCTGAAAAATCAGTTTAAGAGCATAAAACTAGATGTTGCTGCTTTGAGGCAGTAAAGTGATGAAAGCATCAGGTATTCATGAAAATGTCATCAAACTTGTAAATTGAGTGCTAAGACACTTTCTTTGGTTGAAAACCCAGAAAAAATAGCTTTTGTTTATGAAAATACATTTTTGGTCTCTCTGCGGGCTGAAAATCAGTTTAAGAGCATAAAAACTAGATGTTGCTGCTTTGCTTTCAGGCAGTAAAGTGATGAAAAGCATCAGGTATTCATGAAAATGTCATCAAACTTGTAGAATTGAGTGCTAAGACACTTTCTTTGGTTGAAAACCCAGAAAATAGCTTTTGTTTAGGAAAAATACACTTTTGGTCTCTCTGCGGGGCTGAAAATCAGTTTAAGAGCATAAAAACTAGATGTTGCTGCTTTGAGGCAGTAAAGTGATGAAAGCATCAGGTATTCATGAAAATGTCATCAAACTTGTAAATTGAGTGCTAAGACACTTTCTTTGGTTGAAAACCCAGAAAATAGCTTTTGTTTAGAAAAATACACTTTTGGTCTCTCTGCGGGCTGAAAATCAGTTTAAGAGCATAAAAACTAGATGTTGCTGCTTTCAGGCAGTAAAGTGATGAAAGCATCAGGTATTCATGAAAATGTCATCAAACTTGTAAGAAATGAGTGCTAAGACACTTTCTTTGGTTGAAAACAGAAAATAGCTTTGTTTAGGAAAAAATACACTTTTTGGTCTCTCTGCGGGCTAAAAATCAGTTTAAGAGCATAAAAACTAGATGTTGCTGCTTTGAGGCAGTAAAGTGATGAAAGCATCAGGTATTCATGAAAATGTCATCAAACTTGTATGAAATTGAGTGCTAAGACACTTTCTTTGGTTGAAAACCAGAAAATAGCTTTTGTTTAGGAAAATACACTTTTGGTCTCTCTGCGGGCTGAAAATCAGTTTAAGAGCATAAAAACTAGATGTTGCTGCTTTGAGGCAGTAAAGTGATGAAAGCATCAGGTATTCATGAAAATGTCATCAAACTTGTAAAATTGAGTGCTAAGACACTTTCTTTGGTTGAAACCAGAAAATAGCTTTGTTTAGGAAAATACACTTTTGGTCTCTGCGGGGTGAAAATCAGTTTAAGAGCATAAAAACTAGATGTTGGTGCTTTCAGGCAGTAAAAGTGATGAAAGCATCAGGTATTCATGAAAATGTCATCAAACTTGTAGAATTGAGTGCTAAGACACTTTCTTTGGTTGAAAACCCAGAAAATAGCTTTTGTTTAGGAAAATACACTTTTGGTCTCTCTGCGCTGAAAATCAGTTTAAGAGCATAAAAACTAGATGTTGCTGCTTTGAGGCAGTAAAAGTGATGAAAGCATCAGGTATTCATGAAAATGTCATCAAACTTGAAATTGAGTGCTAAGACACTTTCTTTGGTTGAAAACCAGAAAATAGCTTTTGTTTAGGAAAATACACTTTTGGTCTCTCTGCGGGCTGAAAATCAGTTTAAGAGCATAAAAACTAGATGTTGCTGCTTTGAGGCAGTAAAGTGATGAAAGCATCAGGTATTCATGAAAATGTCATCAAACTTGTAGAATTGAGTGCTAAGACACTTTCTTTGGTTGAAAACCAGAAAATAGCTTTTGTTTAGGAAAATACACTTTTGGTCTCTCTGCGGGCTGAAAATCAGTTTAAGAGCATAAAAACTAGATGTTGCTGCTTTCAGGGAGTAAAGTGATAAAAGCATCAGGTATTCATCAAAATGTCATCAAACTTGTAGAATTGAGTGCTAAGACACTTTCTTTGGTTGAAAACCAGAAAATAGCTTTGTTTAGGAAAATACACTTTTGGTCTCTCTGCGGGCTGAAAATCAGTTTAAGAGCATAAAAACTAGATGTTGCTGCTTTGAGGCAGTAAAGTGATGAAAGCATCAGGTATTCATGAAAATGTCATCAAACTTGTAAGAATTGAGTGCTAAGACACTTTCTTTGGTTGAAAACCAGAAAATAGCTTTTGTTTAGGAAAAAATACACTTTTGGTCTCTCTGCGGGCTGAAAATCAGTTTAAGAGCATAAAAACTAGATGTTGCTGCTTTGAGGCAGTAAAGTGATGAAAGCATCAGGTATTCATGAAAATGTCATCAAACTTGTAAGAATTGAGTGCTAAGACACTTTCTTTGGTTGAAAACCAGAAAACAGCTTTAGTTTAGGAAAATACACTTTTGGTCTCTCTGCGGGCTGAAAATCAGTTTAAGAGCATAAAAACTAGATGTTGCTGCTTTCAGGCAGTAAAGTGATGAAAGCATCAGGTATTCATGAAAATGTCATCAAACTTGTAAGAATTGAGTGCTAAGACACTTTCTTTGGTTGAAAACCCAGAAAATAGCTTTTGTTTAGGAAAATACACTTTTGGTCTCTGCGGGCTGAAAATCAGTTTAAGAGCATAAAAACTAGATGTTGCTGCTTTGAGGCAGTAAAGTGATGAAAGCATCAGGTATTCATGAAAATGTCATCAAACTTGTAAGAATTGAGTGCTAAGACACTTTCTTTGGTTGAAAACCCAGAAAATAGCTTTTGTTTAGGAAAATACACTTTTGGTCTCTCTGCGGGCTGAAAATCAGTTTAAGAGCATAAAAACTAGATGTTGCTGCTTTGAGGCAGTAAAGTGATGAAAGCATCAGGTATTCATGAAAATGTCATCAAACTTGTAAATTGAGTGCTAAGACACTTTCTTTGGTTGAAAACCAGAAAATAGCTTTTGTTTAGGAAAATACACTTTTGGTCTCTCTGCGGGCTGAAAATCAGTTTAAGAGCATAAAAACTAGATGTTGCTGCTTTGAGGCAGTAAATTGATGAGAGCATCAGGAATACATGAAGGTGTCATCAGACTTGTAGAATTGAGTGCTAAGACACACTTTCTTTGGTTGAAAACCAGAAAATAGCTTTTGTTTATGAAAATACACTTTTGGTCTCTCTGCGGGCTGAAAATCAGTTTAAAAGCATAAAAACTAGATATTGCTGCTTTCAGGCAGTAAAGTGATGAAAGCATCAGGTATTCATGAAAATGTCATCAAACTTGTAAGAATTGAGTGCTAAGACACTTTCTTTGGTTGGAAAACCAGAAAATAGCTTTTGTTTAGGAAAATACACTTTTGGTCTCTCTGCGGGCTGAAAATCAGTTTAAGAGCATAAAAACTAGATGTTGCTGCTTTCAGGCAGTAAAGTGATGAAAGCATCAGGTATTCATGAAAATGTCATCAAACTTGTGAAATTGAGTGCTAAGACACTTTCTTTGGTTGAAAACCCAGAAAATAGCTTTGTTTAGGAAAATACACTTTTGGTCTCTCTGCGGGCTGAAAATCAGTTTAAGAGCATAAAAACTAGATGTTGCTGCTTTCAGGGAGTAAAGTGATAAAAGCATCAGGTATTCATGAAAATGTCATCAAACTTGTAAGAATTGAGTGCTAAGACACTTTCTTTGGTTGAAAATCCAGAAAATAGCTTTTGTTTAGGAAAATACACTTTTGGTCTCTCTGCGGGCTGAAAATCAGTTTAAGAGCATAAAAACTAGATGTTGCTGCTTTGAGGCTGTAAAGTGAGCATCAGGTATTCATGAAAATGTCATCAAACTTGTAAGAATTGAGTGCTAAGACACTTTCTTTGGTTGAAAACCAGAAAATAGCTTTGTTTAGGAAAATACACTTTTGGTCTCTCTGCGGGCTGAAAATCAGTTTAAAAGCATAAAACTAGATGTTGCTGCTTTCAGGCAGTAAAGTGATGAAAGCATCAGGTATTCATGAAAATGTCATCAAACTTGTAAGAATTGTGCTAAGACACTTTCTTTGGTTGAAAACCCAGAAAATAGCTTTTGTTTAGGAAAATACACTTTTGGTCTCTCTGCGGGCTGAAAATCAGTTTAAGAGCATAAAAACTAGATGTTGCTGCTTTCAGGCAGTAAAGTGATGAAAGCATCAGGTATTCATGAAAATGTCATCAAACTTGTAGAATTGAGTGCTAAGACACTTTCTTTGGTTGAAACACCAGAAAATAGCTTTTGTTTAGGAAAATACACTTTTGGTCTCTCTGCGGGCTGAAAATCAGTTTAAGAGCATAAAAACTAGATGTTGCTGCTTTGAGGCAGTAAAGTGATGAAAGCATCAGGTATTCATGAAAATGTCATCAAACTTGTAAGAATTGAGTGCTAAGACACTTTCTTTGGTTGAAAACCCAGAAAATAGCTTTTGTTTTGGAAAATACACTTTTGGTCTCTCTGCGGGCTGAAAATCAGTTTAAGAGCATAAAACTAGATGTTGCTGCTTTGAGGCAGTAAAGTGATGAAAGCATCAGGTATTCATGAAAATGTCATCAAACTTGTAAGAATTGAGTGCTAAGACACTTTCTTTGGTTGAAAACCAGAAAATAGCTTTTGTTTAGGAAAATACACTTTTGGTCTCTCTGCGGGCTGAAAATCAGTTTAAGAGCATAAAAACTAGATGTTGCTGCTTTCAGGCAGTAAAGTGATGAAAGCATCAGGTATTCATGAAAATGTCATCAAACTTAAGAATTGAGTGCTAAGACACTTTCTTTGGTTGAAAACCCAGAAAATAGCTTTTGTTTAGGAAAATACACTTTTGGTCTCTCTGCGGGCTGAAAATCAGTTTAAGAGCATAAAAACTAGATGTTGCTGCTTTGAGGCAGTAAAGTGATGAAAGCATCAGGTATTCATGAAAATGTCATCAAACTTGTAAATTGAGTGCTAAGACACTTTCTTTGGTTGAAAACCCAGAAAATAGCTTTTGTTTAGGAAAATACACTTTTGGTCTCTCTGCGGGCTGAAAATCAGTTTAAGAGCATAAAACTAGATGTTGCTGCTTTCAGGCAGTAAAGTGATGAAAGCATCAGGTATTCATGAAAATGTCATCAAACTTGTAAGAATTGAGTGCTAAGACACTTTCTTTGGTTGAAAACCCAGAAAATAGCTTTTGTTTAGGAAAATACACTTTTGGTCTCTCTGCGGGCTGAAAATCAGTTTAAGAGCATAAAAACTAGATGTTGCTGCTTTGAGGCAGTAAAGTGATGAAAACATCAGGCATTCATGAAAATGTCATCAAACTTGTAAAATTGAGTGCTAAGACACTTTCTTTGGTTGAAAACCAGAAAATAGCTTTTGTTTAGGAAAATACACTTTTGGTCTCTCTGCGGGCTGAAAATCAGTTTAAGAGCATAACAACTAGATGTTGCTGCTTTGAGTGATGAAAAAGTGATGAAAGCATCAGGTATTCATGAAAATGTCATCAAACTTGTAAGAATTGAGTGCTAAGACACTTTCTTTGGATGAAAACCCAGAAAATAGCTTTTGTTTAGGAAAATACACTTTTGGTCTCTCTGCGGGCTGAAAATCAGTTTAAGAGCATAAAAACTAGATGTTGCTGCTTTGAGGCAGTAAAGTGATGAAAGCATCAGGTATTCATGAAAATGTCATCAAACTTGTAGAATTGAGTGCTAAGACACTTTCTTTGGTATGTAAACCAGAAAATAGCTTTTGTTTAGGAAAATACACTTTTGGTCTCTCTGCGGGCTGAAAATCAGTTTAAGAGCATAAAAACTAGATGTTGCTGCTTTGAGGCAGTAAAGTGATGAAAGCATCAGGTATTCATGAAAATGTCATCAAACTTGTAAATTGAGTGCTAAGACACTTTCTTTGGTTGAAAACCAGAAAATAGCTTTTGTTTAGGAAAATACACTTTTGGTTCTCTCTGCGGGCTGAAAATCAGTTTAAGAGCATAAAAACTAGATGTTGCTGCTTTCAGGCAGTAAAGTGATGAAAAGCATCAGGTATTCATGAAAATGTCATCAAACTTGTAAATTGAGTGCTAAGACACTTTCTTTGGTTGAAAACCAGAAAATAGCTTTGTTTAGGAAAATACACTTTTGGTCTCTCTGCGGGCTGAAAATCAGTTTAAGAGCATAAAAACTAGATGTTGCTGCTTTGAGGCAGTAAAGTGATGAAAACATCAGGTATTCATGAAAATGTCATCAAACTTGTAAAATTGAGTGCTAAGACACTTTCTTTGGTTGAAAACCAGAAAATAGCTTTTGTTTAGGAAAATACACTTTTAGTCTCTCTGCGGGCTGAAAAATCAGTTTAAGAGCATAAAAACTAGATGTTGCTGCTTTGAGGCAGTAAAGTGATGAAAGCATCAGGTATTCATGAAAATGTCATCAAACTTGTAAGAATTGAGTGCTACGACACTTTCTTTGGTTGGAAAACCAGAAAATAGCTTTTGTTTAGGAAAATACACTTTTGGTCTCTCTGCGGGCTGAAAATCAGTTTAAGAGCATAAAAACTAGATGTTGCTGCTTTGAGGCAGTAAAGTGATGAAAGCATCAGGTATTCATGAAAATGTCATCAAACTTGTAAATTGAGTGCTAAGACACTTTCTTTGGTTGAAAACCAGAAAATAGCTTTTGTTTAGGAAAATACACTTTTGGTCTCTCTGCGGGCTGAAAATCAGTTTAAGAGCATAAAAACTAGATGTTGCTGCTTTGAGGCAGTAAAGTGATGAAAGCATCAGGTATTCATGAAAATGTCATCAAACTTGTAAGAATTGAGTGCTAAGACACTTTCTTTGGTTGAAAACCAGAAAATAGCTTTTGTTTAGGAAAATACACTTTTGGTCTCTCTGCGGGCTGAAAATCAGTTTAAGAGCATAAAAACTAGATGTTGCTGCTTTGAGGCAGTAAAGTGATGAAAGCATCAGGTATTCATGAAAATGTCATCAAACTTGTAAGAATTGAGTGCTAAGACACTTTCTTTGGTTGAAAACCAGAAAATAGCTTTTGTTTAGAAAAATACACTTTTGGTCTCTCTGCGGGCTGAAAATCAGTTTAAGAGCATAAAAACTAGATGTTGCTGCTTTGAGGCAGTAAAGTGATGAAAGCATCAGGTATTCATGAAAATGTCATCAAACTTGTAAAATTGAGTGCTAAGACACTTTCTTTGGTTGAAAACCCAGAAAATAGCTTTTGTTTAGGAAAATACACTTTTGGTCTCTCTGCGGGCTGAAAATCAGTTTAAGAGCATAAAAACTAGATGTTGCTGCTTTCAGGCAGTAAAGTGATGAAAGCATCAGGTATTCATGAAAATGTCATCAAACTTGTAAGAATTGAGTGCTAAGACACTTTCTTTGGTTGAAAACCCAGAAAATAGCTTTTGTTTAGGAAAATACACTTTTGGTCTCTCTCTGCGGGCTGAAAATCAGTTTAAGAGCATAAAAACTAGATGTTGCTGCTTTGAGGCAGTAAAGTGATGAAAGCATCAGGTATTCATGAAAATGTCATCAAACTTAAGAATTGAGTGCTAAGACACTTTCTTTGGTTGAAAACCAGAAAATAGCTTTTGTTTAGGAAAATACACTTTTGGTCTCTCTGCGGGCTGAAAATCAGTTTAAGAGCATAAAAACTAGATGTTGCTGCTTTGAGGCAGTAAAGTGATGAAAGCATCAGGTATTCATGAAAATGTCATCAAACTTGTAGAATTGAGTGCTAAGACACTTTCTTTGGTTGAAAACCAGAAAATAGCTTTTGTTTAGGAAAATACACTTTTGGTCTCTCTGCGGGCTGAAAATCAGTTTAAGAGCATAAAAACTAGATGTTGCTGCTTTGAGGCAGTAAAGTGATGAAAGCATCAGGTATTCATGAAAATGTCATCAAACTTGTAAAATTGAGTGCTAAGACACTTTCTTTGGTTGAAAACCCAGAAAATAGCTTTTGTTTAGGAAAATACACTTTTGGTCTCTCTGCGGGCTGAAAATCAGTTTAAGAGCATAAAAACTAGATGTTGCTGCTTTGAGGCAGTAAAGTGATGAAAGCATCAGGTATTCATGAAAATGTCATCAAACTTGTAAGATTGAGTGCTAAGACACTTTCTTTGGTTGAAAACCCAGAAAATAGCTTTTGTTTAGGAAAATACACTTTTGGTCTCTCTGCGGGCTGAAAATCAGTTTAAGAGCATAAAACTAGATGTTTGCTGCTTTGAGGCAGTAAAGTGATGAAAGCATCAGGTATTCATGAAAATGTCATCAAACTTGTAAGAATTGAGTGCTAAGACACTTTCTTTGGTTGAAAACCCAGAAAATAGCTTTTGTTTAGGAAAATACACTTTTGGTCTCTCTGGCTGAAAATCAGTTTAAGAGCATAAAAACTAGATGTTGCTGCTTTGAGGCAGTAAAAGTGATGAAAGCATCAGGTATTCATGAAAATGTCATCAAACTTGTAAGAATTGAGTGCTAAGACACTTTCTTTGGTTGAAAACCAGAAAATAGCTTTTGTTTAGGAAAATACACTTTTGGTCTCTCTCGGGCTGAAAATCAGTTTAAGACATAAAAACTAGATGTTGCTGCTTTGAGGCAGTAAAGTGATGAAAGCATCAGGTATTCATGAAAATGTCATCAAACTTGTAAATTGAGTGCTAAGACACTTTCTTTGGTTGAAAACCAGAAAATAGCTTTTGTTTAGGAAAATACACTTTTGGTCTCTCTGCGGGCTGAAAATCAGTTTAAGAGCATAAAAACTAGATGTTGCTGCTTTGAGGCAGTAAAGTGATGAAAGCATCAGGTATTCATGAAAATGTCATCAAACTTAGAAATTGAGTGCTAAGACACTTTCTTTGGTTGAAAACCAGAAAATAGCTTTTGTTTAGGAAAATACACTTTTGGTCTCTCTCTGCGGGCTGAAAATCAGTTTAAGAGCATAAAAACTAGATGTTGCTGCTTTGAGGCAGTAAAGTGATGAAAGCATCAGGTATTCATGAAAATGTCATCAAACTTGTAAGAATTGAGTGCTAAGACACTTTCTTTGGTTGAAAACCAGAAAATAGCTTTTGTTTAGGAAAATACACTTTTGGTCTCTCTGCGGGCTGTAAATCAGTTTAAGAGCATAAAACTAGATGTTGCTGCTTTGAGGCAGTAAAGTGATGAAAGCATCAGGTATTCATGAAAATGTCATCAAACTTGTAAAATTGAGTGCTAAGACACTTTCTTTGGTTGAAAACCCAGAAAATAGCTTTGTTTAGGAAAATACACTTTTGGTCTCTCTGCGGGCTGAAAATCAGTTTAAGAGCATAAAAACTAGATGTTGCTGCTTGAGCAGTAAAGTGATGAAAGCATCAGGTATTCATGAAAATGTCATCAAACTTGTAGAATTGAGTGCTAAGACACTTTCTTTGGTTGAAAACCCAGAAAATAGCTTTGTTTAGGAAAATACACTTTTGGTCTCTCTGCGGGCTGAAAATCAGTTTAAGAGCATAAAACTAGATGTTGCTGCTTTGAGGCAGTAAAGTGATGAAAGCATCAGGTATTCATGAAAATGTCATCAAACTTGTAAGAATTGAGTGCTAAGACACTTTCTTTGGTTGAAAACCCAGAAAATAGCTTTTGTTTAGGAAAATACACTTTTGGTCTCTCTGCGGGCTGGGCTGAAAATCAGTTTAAGAGCATAAAAACTAGATATTGCTGCTTTGAGGCAGTAAAGTGATGAAAGCATCAGGTATTCATGAAAATGTCATCAAACTTGTAAGAATTGAGTGCTAAGACACTTTCTTTGGTTGAAAACCCAGAAAATAGCTTTTGTTTAGGAAAATACACTTTTGGTCTCTCTGCGCTGAAAATCAGTTTAAGAGCATAAAAACTAGATGTTGCTGCTTTGAGGCAGTAAAGTGATGAAAGCATCAGGTATTCATGAAAATGTCATCAAACTTGTAAGAATTGAGTGCTAAGACACTTTCTTTGGTTGAAAACCCAGAAAATAGCTTTTGTTTAGGAAAATACACTTTTGGTCTCTCTGCGGGCTGAAAATCAGTTTAAGAGCATAAAAACTAGATGTTGCTGCTTTGAGGCAGTAAAGTGATGAAAGCATCAGGTATTCATGAAAATGTCATCAAACTTGTAAATTGAGTGCTAAGACACTTTCTTTGGTTGAAAACCAGAAAATAGCTTTTGTTTAGGAAAATACACTTTTGGTCTCTCTGCGGGCTGAAAATCAGTTTAAGAGCATAAAAACTAGATGTTGCTGCTTTGAGGCAGTAAAGTGATGAAAGCATCAGGTATTCATGAAAATGTCATCAAACTTGTAAGAATTGAGTGCTAAGACACTTTCTTTGGTTGGAAAACCAGAAAATAGCTTTTGTTTAGGAAAATACACTTTTGGTCTCTCTGCGGGCTGAAAATCAGTTTAAGAGCATAAAAACTAGATGTTGCTGCTTTGAGGCAGTAAAGTGATGAAAGCATCAGGTATTCATGAAAATGTCATCAAACTTGTATGAATTGTGTGCAAAGACGTTGTCTTTGGTTGAACACCCAGAAAAAAGCATTTGTTTAGGAAAATACACTTTTGGTCTCTCTGCGGGCTGAAAATCAGTTTAAAAGCAAAAAAACTAGATATTGATGCTATGAGGCAGTAAAGTGATGAAAGCATCAGGTATTCATGTAAAAGTAATCAAACTTGTAAAATTGAGTGCTAAGACACTTTCTTTGGTTGAAAACCAGAAAATAGCTTTGTTTAGGAAAATACACTTTTGGTCTCTCTGCGGGCTGCAAATCAGTTTAAGAGCCTAAAAGCTACATGTTCCTGCTTTGAGGCAGTAAAGTGATGAAAGCATCAGGTATTCATGAAAATGTCATCAAACTTGTAAGAATTGAGTGCTAAGACACTTTCTTTGGTTGAAAACCAGAAAATAGCTTTTGTTTTAGGAAAAATACACTTTTGGTCTCTCTACGGGCTAAAAATCAGTTTAAGAGCATAAAAACTAGATGTTGCTGCTTTGAGGCAGTAAAGTGATGAAAGCATCAGGTATTCATGAAAATGTCATCAAACTTGTAAGAATTGAGTGCTAAGACACTTTCTTTGGTTGAAAACCAGAAAATAGCTTTGTTTAGGAAAATACACTTTTGGTCTCTCTGCGGGCTGAAAATCAGTTTAAGAGCATAAAAACTAGATGTTGCTGCTTTGAGGCAGTAAAGTGATGAAAGCATCAGGTATTCATGAAAATGTCATCAAACTTGTAAGAATTGAGTGCTAAGACACTTTCTTTGGTTGAAAACCAGAAAATAGCTTTGTTTAGGAAAATACACTTTTGGTCTCTCTGCGGGCTGAAAATCAGTTTAAGAGCATAAAAACTAGATGTTGCTGCTTTGAGGCAGTAAAGTGATGAAAGCATCAGGTATTCATGAAAATGTCATCAAACTTGTAAGAATTGAGTGCTAAGACACTTTCTTTGGTTGAAAACCAGAAAATAGCTTTTGTTTAGGAAAATACACTTTTGGTCTCTCTGCGGGCTGAAAATCAGTTTAAGAGCATAAAAACTAGATGTTGCTGCTTTGAGGCAGTAAAGTGATGAAAGCATCAGGTATTCATGAAAATGTCATCAAACTTGTAGAATTGAGTGCTAAGACACTTTCTTTGGTTGAAAACCCAGAAAATAGCTTTTGTTTAGGAAAATACACTTTTGGTCTCTCTGCGGGCTGAAAATCAGTTTAAGAGCATAAAAACTAGATGTTGCTGCTTTGAGGCAGTAAAGTGATGAAAGCATCAGGTATTCATGAAAATGTCATCAAACTTGTAAATTGAGTGCTAAGACACTTTCTTTGGTTGAAAACCCAGAAAATAGCTTTTGTTTAGGAAAATACACTTTTGGTCTCTCTGCGGGCTGAAAATCAGTTTAAGAGCATAAAAACTAGATGTTGCTGCTTTCAGGCAGTAAAGTGATGAAAGCATCAGGTATTCATGAAAATGTCATCAAACTTGTAAGAATTGAGTGCTAAGACACTTTCTTTGGTTGAAAACCAGAAAATAGCTTTTGTTTAGAAAAATACACTTTTGGTCTCTCTGCGGGCTGAAAATCAGTTTAAGAGCATAAAAACTAGATGTTGCTGCTTTCAGGCAGTAAAGTGATGAAAGCATCAGGTATTCATGAAAATGTCATCAAACTTGTAAATTGAGTGCTAAGACACTTTCTTTGGTTGAAAACCAGAAAATAGCTTTTGTTTAGGAAAATACACTTTTGGTCTCTCTGCGGGCTAAAAATCAGTTTAAGAGCATAAAAACTAGATGTTGCTGCTTTGAGGCAGTAAAGTGATAAAAGCATCAGGTATTCATGAAAATGTCATCAAACTTGTAAGAATTGAGTGCTAAGACACTTTCTTTGGTTGGAAAACCAGAAAATAGCTTTCGTTTAGGAAAATACACTTTTGGTCTCTCTGCGGGCTGAAAATCAGTTTAAGAGCATAAAAACTAGATGTTGCTGCTTTGAGGCAGTAAAGTGATGAAAGCATCAGGTATTCATGAAAATGTCATCAAACTTGTAAATTGAGTGCTAAGACACTTTCTTTGGTTGAAAACCAGAAAATAGCTTTTGTTTAGGAAAATACACTTTTGGTCTCTCTGCGGGCTGAAAATCAGTTTAAGAGCATAAAAACTAGATGTTGCTGCTTTGAGGCAGTAAAGTGATGAAAGCATCAGGTATTCATGAAAATGTCATCAAACTTGTAAGAATTGAGTGCTAAGACACTTTCTTTGGTTGAAAACCAGAAAATAGCTTTTGTTTAGGAAAATACACTTTTGGTCTCTCTTCGGGCTGAAAATCAGTTTAAGAGCATAAAAACTAGATGTTGCTGCTTTGAGGCAGTAAAGTGATGAAAGCATCAGGTATTCATGAAAATGTCATCAAACTTGTAAGAATTGAGTGCTAAGACACTTTCTTTGGTTGAAAACCCAGAAAAATAGCTTTTGTTTAGGAAAATACACTTTTGGTCTCTCTGCGGGCTGAAAATCAGTTTAAGAGCATAAAAACTAGATGTTGCTGCTTTGAGGCAGTAAAGTGATGAAAGCATCAGGTATTCATGAAAATGTCATCAAACTTGTAAACATTAAGTGCTTAGACACTTTCTTTGGTTGAAAACCAGAAAATAGCTTTTGTTTAGGAAAATACACTTTTGGTCTCTCTGCGGGCTGAAAATCAGTTTAAGAGCATAAAAACTAGATGTTGCTGCTTTGAGGCAGTAAAGTGATGAAAGCATCAGGTATTCATGAAAATGTCATCAAACTTGTAAGAATTGAGTGCTAAGACACTTTCTTTGGTTGAAAACCCAGAAAATAGCTTTTGTTTAGGAAAATACACTTTTGGTCTCTCTGCGGGCTGAAAATCAGTTTAAGAGCATAAAAACTAGATGTTGCTGCTTTGAGGCAGTAAAGTGATGAAAGCATCAGGTATTCATGAAAATGTCATCAAACTTGTAGAATTGAGTGCTAAGACACTTTCTTTGGTTGAAAACCCAGAAAATAGCTTTGTTTAGGAAAATACACTTTTGGTCTCTCTGCGGGCTGAAAATCAGTTTAAGAGCATAAAACTAGATGTTGCTGCTTTGAGGCAGTAAAGTGATGAAAGCATCAGGTATTCATGAAAATGTCATCAAACTTGTAAGAATTGAGTGCTAAGACACTTTCTTTGGTTGAAAACCAGAAAATAGCTTTTGTTTAGGAAAATACACTTTTGGTTCTCTCTGCGGGCTGAAAATCAGTTTAAGAGCATAAAAACTAGATGTTGCTGCTTTGAGGCAGTAAAGTGATGAAAGCATCAGGTATTCATGAAAATGTCATCAAACTTGTAAAATTGAGTGCTAAGACACTTTCTTTGGTTGAAAACCAGAAAATAGCTTTTGTTTAGGAAAATACACTTTTGGTCTCTCTGCGGGCTGAAAATCAGTTTAAGAGCATAAAAACTAGATGTTGCTGCTTTGAGGCAGTAAATGATGATGAAAGCATCAGGTATTCATGAAAATGTCATCAAACAAGAATTGAGTGCTAAGACACTTTCTTTGGTTGAAAACCAGAAAATAGCTTTTGTTTAGGAAAATACACTTTTGGTCTCTCTGCGGGCTGAAAAACAGTTTAAGAGCATAAAAACTAGATGTTGCTGCTTTCAGGCAGTAAAGTGATGAAAGCATCAGGTATTCATGAAAATGTCATCAAACTTGTAAGAATTGAGTGCTAAGACACTTTCTTTGGTTGAAAACCAGAAAATAGCTTTTGTTTAGGAAAATACACTTTTGGTCTCTCTGCGGCTGAAAATCAGTTTAAGAGCATAAAAACTAGATGTTGCTGCTTTCAGGCAGTAAAGTGATGAAAGCATCAGGTATTCATGAAAATGTCATCAAACTTGTAAAATTGAGTGCTAAGACACTTTCTTTGGTTGAAAACCCAGAAAATAGCTTTTGTTTAGGAAAATACACTTTTGGTCTCTCTGCGGGCTGAAAATCAGTTTAAGAGCATAACAACTAGATGTTGCTGCTTTGAGTGATGAAAAAGTGATGAAAGCATCAGGTATTCATGAAAATGTCATCAAACTTGTAAGAATTGAGTGCTAAGACACTTTCTTTGGATGAAAACCCAGAAAATAGCTTTTGTTTAGGAAAATACACTTTTGGTCTCTCTTCGGGCTGAAAATCAGTTTAAGAGCATAAAAACTAGATGTTGCTGCTTTGAGGCAGTAAAGTGATGAAAGCATCAGTTATTCATGAAAATGTCATCAAACTTGTAAATTGAGTGCTAAGACACTTTCTTTGGTTGAAAAAACCCAGAAAATAGCTTTTGTTTAGGAAAATACACTTTTGGTCTCTCTGGGGCTGAAAATCAGTTTAAAAGCATAAAAACTAGATATTGCTGCTTTGAGGCAGTAAAGTGATGAAAGCATCAGGTATTCATGAAAATGTCATCAAACTTGTAAGAATTGAGTGCTAAGACACTTTCTTTGGTTGAAAACCAGAAAATAGCTTTTTTGGTTTTTTTTGGGGGGAAAATCATTTGGTCTTTCTTCCAAAAAATTTCATTTTTTAAAAAACCCCACAAAAACAAATTTGTCTCGGGGGTAAAAATTTGAACTAGCCCCCCTGAAAAATCATCCCCAGGAAAAAACCCCCCCAAAAACCTTCGGGGGAAAAAAAGGGGAAAAAACCCCAGGAAAAACAAGGAGGTCCCTCTCCGGGAGGGAAAAGTAATAAAATGAAATGTGTCAAAGGCATAAAGTTAAAAAATTCAAAGGTCTACAAAATTTAAATAGTTCATTTTAGGAACCCCGATAGTTTGGGGTTTAAGGGGAAAATCAAATCCCACGGGAGTGCCAGTGGGACAAAACCCGATCAACCAACCCATCACAGTATTATGCCGTTCGGGGGTCCATTTGCCCCAAAAGGCTAATCGAAGGACGGGGGGGAAAAAACTTACATGGAGGAAAAATTCATCCTAGGAAAAAAAAAGGGAAAAACTCAGGCACCAAAATCCCCCAGATGCCAAGCAATAGGGGGTGGACAGGGCAAATATTCCCCCATTAAGTCTGAAAGGGAAAGTCTTTTAGCTTTCAAAATGGGTTTGGCCTCCCAATGAAGGTGGAAGCGGTTCCAAAAAGGGGCATAACTAAAAGGCTCTGCTCCCTTTTACAGGGAATTGGAACTCAAGTAGCCCCTTTTGGGTGGCAGCCTCGGGGGCGAAAATTTAAAGCTTTTAAAGTTATATTTTCACCAAAAAAAAAAAGAGAAAAAATTTTAAAATGATTCTTTTTTTCGGGGGAGCCCGGGGCGACGCTAGTGCAGGGAAGGTCTTTTTTTTATTTAATTGGTCGGCTGCCCCCCGAAAATGGAGGGCCTAAGAGTTATTAAGGCCCACAAAATTTAAATTTTAACCCAAAACTACAAGTGAACCAATTTTCCTCTTTTGGAAAAAAGGTCCTGATTTTTTAAAATTTTATGAGGGGTGCATCCTTGGGGCTTTTGTGGGGTTAAGGAAATTAAAAGTAGGATTTTTACAGGGGGGATGCAAGAACCCTTCAAAAATCAATACCTTTGTTTGGGTGCTCAGGGCGATAGGGAAATTTGGTTTGGTGATTTAAATAAGAAGTTGCAGTACCCATTTTTTATGTCCTAAAACATCTTGAATTTTTTGAGGGTTGTTTTGGGTTTACGTAGATAATTAAAATATTCCCAAATGTTTAAGGCTTTTCCGAAAAAGCCAAAAGTTTTAAGGTAAATAGTTTCAAACCCCAGAACCTTGGGAACCCCCGGGATAACGTTGGTGGTCTAGGTTCTTTACAAATTCCGGGTCATCATTTTAAACCAAAAAAAGGGTCCCTAAAAATTATTGTAGTCTCTGTTAGGATGTTATGTTGGTTAATCGCAAAAATTAAAAAATACAGGGTCCTTTATTGCCCAAAAAATTATTTAATTTCAAGGCGCTCTGTGCGTGGGGGTTTAAAATTGACTCTCTTCAAATAAAACTATTCGATTGAAAAGTAACAACGGGTTGCGAACTTTCCCCAAAGGTCTTGAAAGGAGGTTAGAATTTTGGGTGGCAAATCTGGACCAGGGGGCTTCTTCAAGGGTTTAATTACACCCTTTTTGGGGGTTAAAAGGGCCTTTAAAAAACACATTAAAATACAAAAGCGCCAAATTAAAAGGGAAAAATTTTTAAAGGGGGAAGGGGATAAGGGCCCAAGAGCAGGTAGAGTGTTAAGAAAAACCATTAAAAAATTGAAATTTTGGGGGAAAAAGCCATTAAAAAATACCAGGCAAAAAGGAAAAAACCACCCCTTGGGCAGTTGGATGGAAGGGAAAGGGGGTTTCTTTTTAAAATTTAAAAACCCATTAAGTTATGTCATTTAGGGGGGTCTATAGGAATCGGGTCCAAGACTTACTTGCAGCCTGGTACGGGTGCCAAAAGAAACCTTTGTTCTTATTCTTCTTTTTATTACTGATAAAGTTATTCTGCCTGGTTTTAAGGGCCTTCTTATTTTTCTATCTGGAAAAAAAAAAGGGGGGTTTTTCCCGAAGGGAAAAAATCTTTAAGTTTTGGGGCTTTGCAATTGGTCTGAGGATACCACAAACTTCCTTCCTCCGTCTTTTCCAGGGGCTATCGAGTCAGTGTCATTCTCAGTGAGCCTGTGGCACTATCACAAGATGATAAATCTGGGACGGACAAAATTTGACCAGGGTCCTCTTTTATTTGAGACATTATTAATAAAGTGCAGAATAATGCTTTTTAAATTTTGCTACACATTTATTGACATCTGGTGAAAAGCTTTTGACTGGGTGTACACTGGTATAAACTCAAAGTTATAAGGCTGTGGTCTGACAGAAAAAATTCTTGGGAAGACCTTCAAATGCTCAATGTAAACGCCATATGTGGGGCAAGATAAAAGCTGTGGCCTGTAGGGGGTTTTCTCTTCTGGCCGTCGGAGTCAACAATGAGATGAATCATTCCCTGGATCTATCAACATCCCATGAATTTAAAATCCCCAAAATTCTTTATCAGTTTAGAACCAACTTGATATAAATTCTGAAAATTCTGATATAAACTCTGAATAGGCGGGGGGTTTCAGAACCCAAAAATAGAATCGGTAATTTTTTCCAGGTTGGATGTAAAAGACAAAGAACAAGGCTTTCAAATGGTCGTAATTTAATTTAGGTTTAGGATTTTTTAAAAAACTCGAGTCAAGATCCTTTTTTCTCCACCTCCTCGCCCCGGTGTCTCAGAATGTAGTTTAACATGACGGGGGTGACTCTTTTACAGACATATGTTTTGGGGGCCCAGGTTTCTTAAACCTTCAATGTGATTATCTGTGATTAAATCATTTAGTAACACAGCTTTAGATGACAGAATCAAATTTTGGAGACCACATTTAATAGTCCTTTTTTTGTTGCACTGCTGAAATAATGGTTTTCGATAAGTTTTTAACCCCTCTTTTTTACTTTAGATTTATTTAATTTAAGGGGGCCGTGGGACAACACAGTTTTCCCAATCTCTATTCTAGAGTAATGGATGGGTAACTCTTGACAAAAAAGACAAAAAGGGTGTTCCAACTCTGCTCGGTTCCATCTGAACGGTTGTCATGGATTAGGTCGGTGATCGCGTGGTCATATTACAGAAATGGGGCGGCTCCTTCAACGTGGGATGGGGGTCCTCCTCATCGATCAGGTTTTCCCCCAAAGTTTTCCCAGTTGTCTCTGCCCACCTTATTACTGGGCACCCCGAAAACCAGCGGTTAAAAGGCGACATCGATATAATTGTCTTTTTAAAATTTTGGGGGAAAGGGGCCCAGAAATTCTTGTCGACACTCTTGGCATAACACACACGATTCCCATTCTTTTCGTTTCCCGACCTACGCCGGCGTCGTTACCCCCGGGATTATTACAATCTGACTGTACCCCTATCCCAGCCAGAAACTTCAACAAGACTCCGTGCCGCTCGGCCCCAGAAACACTCCCCTGGTCGGGGCCCGCTATCTTCCGTTCCTGACTATAGAGCCCCCGCCGGGGTGTTCTCCCCCACCCGGGTTTTTCGAAGGGGAAGCGTTAAACGTGAAGGGGTTTGGGGGCCCAAGGCTTCTGTATAAACCCCACCTTGGAACAGTTACCCATCCTTTCCAGGCGCTCCCAGGCAGCTCCCGGGGCTCCGCCGGAGGGGGGGCTAACCTACTGGCTGAGTTCTTTGGCGACCGTGCATCCAAACCCCCTTGCCTGCCCCCAAACCTAAATAAACTGCACTTTTTACCGTTATCTGGGGGGAGGCAGGAAAAACTTCATGAGACACACTGAGCAAGGGAAGGGGAAAAGGGGAAGGACATGCTGTAGCTCGGGCTTGGCCGTTGGGGCGATCGTTCAGGGCAGCTGGGAAAATCAGGAACCCCAAAATTTGCCCTTTGGCAAAAAGGATAAAATCAGTTATTCATGAAAATGTCATCAAACTTTAAAATTGGTTTCTAAGACGTTGTCTTTGGGTTTAAAACCCAAAAAAAGCTTTTGTTTATGAAAATACCTTTTGGCTCTCTCGGGGTGAAAAACAGTTTAAAAGCATAAAAACTAGATATTTCTGCTTTGAGCGTAAAGTGATGAAACATCAGGTATTCTTGAAAATTATCAAACTTGAAAATTGTGCTAAGACACTTTCTTTGGTTGAAAACCAGAAAAAAAATGTATTTTCCTTTTTTTTGAAAAAAAACACGGGTCTCTCGGGCAAAATGTTTAAAACATAAAAACTAGATGTTGCTGCTTTAAACTAAAAATGTGAAACATCAGGGTTTATAAAATCTTTTAAACGAAATTGAGTGCTAAGCACTTTCTTTTGGTTGAAAACCCAGAAAAAGCTTTGTTTGGAAAATACCTTTTTGGGGGCTATCTGGGGGTGAAAAAACAGTTTAAACATAAAAAAATAATGTTGCTCTTTTGGCAGTAAAGTGTGAAAACTCGGTATTCATGAAAATTTATCAAAATTAAAGTTTCTAAGACGTTGTCTTTGGTTGAAAAAAGAAAATACTTTTTTATGAAAATACACTTTTGGTCTCTCTCGGGGGTGAAAATCAGTTTAAACATAAAAAAATAGATTTTCCTTTAGGCAGTAAAAATGATAAAACATCAGGTATTCGAAAATGTCATCAAACTTGTAAAAAATTTAATTAAGACACTTTCTTTGGTTGAAAAAACCAGAAAAAAAAATGTATTTTCCTTTTGTTTAGGAAAAACACTTTTGGTCCTCTTTGGGCTGAAAAAACAGTTTAAGGCATAAAAAAAGATGTTGCTGCTTTGGGCAGTAAAAATGATGGCATCAGGTATTCTTGGAAATGTCATCAAACTTTTAAATTAAGTGCAGACACTTTCTTTGGTTGAAAACCCCGAAAAAAGGTATTTTCCTTTTTTTTAGGAAAATACACTTTTATTCTAGCTAAAAACAGTTTAAACATGAAAAATAGATGTTTGCTGCTTTGAGGCAGTAAATGTGAAACATCAGGTATTCATGAAAAACAAACTTTTTAAAATTGAGTGCTAAGACACTTTCTTTGGTTAAAACCCAGAAAATAGCTTTTTTTTTAGGAAAATACACTTTTGGGGCTCTCTCGGGTGAAAATCAGTTTAAAACATAAAAAATAGATTTGCTGCTTTAGCGTAAAGTGATTAAGCATCGGTATTCATAAAATTTTCATCAAACTTTAAGAATTTTTTGCCTAAACACTTTCTTTTGGGTTAAAAAAGAAAAACTTTTTTTAGGAAAATACACTTTTTGGTCTCTCCGGGGGGAAAATCGTTTTAAACATAAAAAATAGATATTTGCTGCGAGGCGTAAAAAAGTGAAAGCGTCAGGTATTCAGAAAATTATCAAACTTTAAAATTGAGTGCTAAAAAATTTTTTTGGTTGAAAACCCCGAAAATAGCTTTTGTTTAGGAAAAATACACTTTTTGGTCTCTCTGCGGGCTGAAAATCAGTTTAAAACATAAAAAACAGATATTGCTGCTTTGAGACGTAAAGTGATGAAAGCATCAGGTATTCAAAGAAAATGTCATCAAACTTGTAGAATTTTTTGCTAAGACGTTGTTTTGGTTGAAAAACCAAAAAAAGCTTTTTTTAGGAAAATACACTTTTGTCTCTCTCGGGGTGAAAATCAGTTTAAAAGCATAAAAAATAGATGTTGCTGCTGAGACGAAAAAGTGATGAAAACATCAGGATTTGAAAATTCTAAACTTTTTAAAATTGATCTAAAACTTTCTTTGGTTGAAAAACCAGAAAAAACTTTTGTTTAGGAAAAACCTTTTCTCTCCGGGGGGAAAAAACAGTTTAAAAGCATAAAAAATGATTTGCTGCTTTTAGACAGTAAAGTGAAAAACATCAGGTTTTTAAAATGTCATCAAACTTTGAATTGTTGCTAAGACGTTGTCTTTGGTTAAAAAAAAAAAACTTTTTTTTAGGAAAATACCTTTTTTGGGCCCCTCCGGGCTGAAAATCGTTTAAAAACATAAAAACTAGATTTTTGCTTTGAGGCATAAAGTGATGTAAGCATCAGGTATTCATGAAATTGTCATCAAACTTGTAGGGTTTAAAACTCTTCTTTGGTTGGCGAAAAAAGCTTTTTTTAGGAAAATAAATTTTGGTCTCTCTCGGGGTGAAAAAACGTTTAAGACATAAAAACTAATTTGCTGCTTTGAGGCAGTAAAGGGGGAAAGCATCAGGTATTCTGAAAAAATTTATCAAACTTTAAAAAGGTCTGAAACTTTCTTTGTTGAAAACCCAAAAAACTTTTTTTTAGGAAAAAAACACTTTTTATCTCTCTGGGGGGGGGAAAAAATTTAAAACATAAAAAATGATATTGCCTTTGAGACAGTAAAGTGATGAAAGCATCAGGTATTCGATATTTATCAAACTTTAAATTGTGTGCTAAGACGTTGTCTTTGGTTGAAAACCCAAAAAAGCTTTTTTTTAGGAAAATACATTTTGGTCCTCTCGGGCTAAAAAACAGTTTAAACATAAAAAATAGATGATGCTGCTTTGGGCAGTAAAAATGATAAAAACATCAGGTATTCATGAAAATGTCATCAAACTTTTAAAATTGAGTCAGACACTTTCTTTGGTTGAAAAAAAGAAAAAAGCTTTGTTTGGAAAAAACACTTTTTGGTTCTCTGGGGCTGAAAATCGTTTTTGAGCATAAAACTAGATGTTGCTGGGCGAAAAGTGATGAAACATCAGATTCATGAAAATTCATCAAACTTTTAAAAATTGAGTCTAAACACTTTTTTTGGTTGAAAAACCCCAAAAAAAGCTTTTTTTTGGAAAATACACTTTTGGTCCTCTCGGGCTGAAAATCAGTTTAAAACTAAAAACTAAATTCAATTTAATTCAATTTAATTCAGTTTATTTGTATAGCCCAGTTTCAAAATTACAAATTTTTCTAAAGGGGCTTCAATCTGTACACATAGCATCTGACCCAAAACCTATGGACCAGGAAAAAATCCCCAAAAAACCCTTAGGGAAAAAAAAAGGAAAAACCCAAAAGGGGAACAACAAGGGGGTCCCTCTCCAGGATGGACAGATGCAATAGATGTTTGTCAGAAAGGGCATTTTAAGTTAAAAACATTCAAGGAATCTGACAGGTTTATTGTTCATATTTAGGGATTTCCCCGTGGAGTTTGGGGGGAAACCCCCCAAGTGGAGGGGGGCGGGGTCCCACAGGGAGTGGCACCTGGCGCAGAACTCACGATCCCCCATCGAGGTCCATCAGCAGATGGAAACTATCCCCCTCCAAGGTCCCCTTTTGAGGCGTGAAGTCAGAAAAACTCGGGGGGGGAAACAGAGTTAGTCATGTGTTGGAGATGAAGATTCATCCCTGGAGAAAAAAAAAGGAGGGTGCTCAGTGCATCTAACATCCCCCTATAGCCCATACCAGGGGGCTGGACCAGGGGCCCTGATTCGCCCCGACTAAAAACTCTGTCAAGAGGGAAAGTCTTCAGTCTACTCTTGAATTTGGGTTTCTGTGTCTGCCTCCCGGACTGGGGGGGTGGTTCCATAAAGAGGGGCTTGATAACTAAAGGCTCTGGGTCCCATTTTTTTAAAACTCTCGGCTAAAAGTAGCCCCCCCATTTAGTGGCGCAGCTCTCTGGTGGGGGATCATTAAAACTCTTTAAAAAATATGATGGTGCATCACCAATTAAGGCTTTGTAAAAATTAAAAAAAATTTTAAAAGTGATTCTTGATTTTTCAGGAGCCAACAGGCAGCTATGCAGGGGTAAGTGTCTCTTTTTTTTAGTTTTAGTGAGAATCGACTGCAGCATTCTGAATCAACTGGAGGGACCTGAGATTTTAGTGCAGCCTGATAAAAGAGGGGGTTCAGAATCCAGTCCGAAGTAAAAAACCCTGAACCAATTTCTCTGCATCTTTTTGAGACAAGATGTGCCTGATTTTTTTAAATTTACGTAGATGGAAGAATCAGTCCGATTTGCTTTATGGGGAGTTAAGGACAAGTCCCCATCAAAAAAAGGGTTTTTTACAGTGGTGTTGGATGCTAGAAATGCCATCTCAGAAATCACATCACCAGATAATTGATCTCTGAGGTGCTCAGGGCAGTAAATGCCCGGTTTTTTCAGTTTCTCAAAAGGGGTTTCGGTATCCATGTTTTTTTGTCCTAACATGCTTGAAAGTGGTTGGTTGTCTCCTCTGGTTTTTTCGTAGATATAGTTAATTTTCATCTGCATAACAATGAAAATTTATAGGCGTTTCCTGATAAATTCCCAAAGGAAGCATGTATAAAATAAATAAATTTGGGCCGGGACAGAACCTTGTGGAACTCCCGACTAACGTTGGTGGGTTTTAGGGTTCATGGTTTAAAAAACAAACTGGATCGATCTGATAAATGGATTTAAACCCGGGGGTCCAAAACCTCGCTGCCAGTCTCTGTAATAGGATGTTATGGGCAATGGTGTGAATCAGCACTAGGTCTAACAAGACCAGTACAGAAATCCTTTATCTCTGCCATTAAAAAGGGCTCGTAATCTTCACAAGTGCTGTCTCTGTGCTGTGGGGTTTTTTAAATCCCGACTGAAACTCTTCAAATAAACTATTCTGATGTGAAAGTCCCCTGATTTCACCCTTTCTGGTCTAGGGAAGGGGGGTTAAAAATCGTCTGTAGTTAGCAAAACCTCTGGATCCAGTGGGCTTCTTGGAAGGTTTAATTTCAGCTACTTTGAAGGAATGTGGTATGGCCTTTAAAAAACACATTTATTAAAAAGGCTGCCAATTAAAAAGGGAAAAAACATCTTTAAGCAACCTTGGGATAGGGGCCAAAGACAGGAGCGTGTTAAAAAAGAAACCATTAAAGATAATTGGTCACGGTTGATGGGAGAAAAACCATCTAAATATATACCGGACATACAGGGTTTCAAACCATTCCCTTTAGGACAGATTGGCACTGGTTAAGGGCGGTTTTTAATCTTGTCCTAAAAGTTAAAAACTTCTCAGAAAATTCATAAGTCTACTACTGGGTCTATGGAATACTGGGCTCCCAAACTGGACTCTCTGTCACCCGGCTACAGTGCTAAGAAACCTGGGGTTGTTCTTTTCTTCTCTTTACTGATGAGTAATATTCTGCTCTGGGTTTCGGAGGGCCCTTTTAAATTTAAAAACTATCTGCCAAACTAAGCGGGATTCTTCCCCATTAGTTGGCATGCTCTTTCAAGCTTTTGGTTGCTTTAATTTTCGGGTCTGAGGTTTACCCGGGAAACCTTCTCTTCTCCCTTCTTCTTCTTCAGAGGGGGTTAGTCCCGTGTCATTCTCAGTGAGCCTGTGGGACTTCAAAAGAGATCAATCTGGGACGGACTAAAGTTAGCCAGGTCCTCTGTTATATTGAGCATGTATTGGAAACAATCAGAATGAATTTTTTAAAATTTTGCTCCGGGACTGTCAGTTAACATCTGGTGTAGATGATGCTGGGGCAGTAAAAATGATGAAACATCAGTTATTCATGAAAATGTCATCAACCATGTAAAATTTAGTGCTAAAAAACTTTCTTTGGTTGAAAAC
>JAYMGU010000467.1:0-33332 GCA_036178185.1 Liparis tanakae | reverse complement strand
GAAACCTGATGATTTCATCGCTTTTTACTGCCTCAAAGCAGCAACATCTTGTTTTTTATGCTCTTAAACTGATTTTTCAGCTCGCTGGGAGTCAAAAAAACTATTAGATTTTCCTGAACAAAACCTTTTTTTTCTGGGTTTTCAACTAAAGAAAGTGTCTTAGGACACAATGTTTACAAGTTTAATGACATTTGCATGAATACCTGATGATTTCATCACTTTACTGCCTCAAAGCAGCAACATCTGGTTTTTATGCTCTTAAACTGATTTCCAGCCCGCAGAGAGACCAAACGTGGATTTTACTAAACAAAAACCTTTTTTTCTGGTTTTTCAACTACAGAAAGTGTCTTAGAGACACAATTTACAAGTTTGATGATATTTGCATGAACACCTGATGCTTTCATCACTTTACTGCCTCAATGCAGCAAATATCTTGTTTTTTTATGCTCTTAAACTGATTTTTCAGCTCGCATTGGGAGTCAAAAACTAGATTTTCCTGAACAAAACCTTTTTTCTGTTTTTCAACCAAAGAAAGTGTTCTTAGGACAAATTTTACAAGTTTGATGACATTTGCATGAATAGCTGATGTTTTCATCACTTTTAATACTGCTGTCTTCAAATCAGCAACATCTATTTTTATGCTCTTAAACTGATTTCCAGCCTGCAGAAAGAAAGTCCAAAAGTGGATTTTACTAAATAAAACCTTTTTACTGACGTTTTCAACTAAGGAAAGTGTCTTAAGACACAATTTCTAAGTTTGATGATGATTTGCATGAATAGCTGATGCTTTATCACTTTACTGCCTCAAATCAGCAACATCTATTTTTATGCTCTTAAACTGATTTCCAGCCCGCAGAAAGTCCAAAAGTGGATTTTACTAAACAAAACCCTTTTTACTTGGTTCAACCAATCATGAAAGTGTCTTAAGACACACCCTCTACAAGTTTGATGACATTTGCATGAATATCTGATGCTTACATAACTTTACTGTGTCAAAAGCAGCAACATCTGGTTTTATGCTCTAAACTGATTTTTCAGCCCATGAGAGTCAAAAGTGACGTTCCTTAAACAAAACCCTTTTTTTTCTAAGGTTTTCAACTAAAAGAAAGTGTGTCTACACAATTTTACACGTTTGATGACATTTGCATGAATACCTGCTGATGCTTTCATCACTTTACTGCTCCCAAAGCAGCAACATCTGGTTTTTATGCTCTCTAAACTGATTTTTCAGCCCTCAGAGAGACCAAACGTGATTTTACTAAACAAAACCTTTTTTCTGGTTTTCAACCAAAGAAAGTGTCTTTAGGACACAATGCTTACAAGTTTAAATTACATTTGCATGAATACCTGATGATTTCATCGCTTTTACTGCCTCAAAGCAGCAACATCTATTTTTATGCTCTCTAAACTGATTTCCCCCCGCAGAAAGTCCAAAAGTGGATTTTACTAAAACAAACCTTTTTTTTCTGGGTTCTGGTCAACTACAGAAAGTGTCTGAGGACACAATTCTTACAAGTTTGATGATATTTGCATGAACACCTGATGCTTTCATCACTTTTACTGCCTCAGTTTCATGCAGCAACATCTTGTTTTTATGCTCTTAAACTGATTTTCAGCTCGCTGGGGAGTCAAAAACTAGATTTTCCTGACAAAACCCTTTTTTTGGGTGGTTTTTCCTTCAACTAAAGAAAGTGTCTTAGGACACAACAGTGTTACATGTTTAATGACATTTGCATGAATACCTGATGATTTCTATCACTTTACTGCCTCAAAGGCAGCAGCAGCAGCAACATCTATTTTTATGCTCTTAAACTGATTTCCAGCCCAAGAAAGTCCAGAAGTGGATTTTACTAAACAAAACCTTTTTTTTCTGGTTTTCAATTCAACTAAACAAAGTGTCTTAGGACACAATTTTACAAGTTTGATGATATTTGCATGAACACCTGATGCTTTCACTTTTTACTGCCTCAATGCAGCAACATCTTTGTTTTTATGCTCTTAAACTGGATTTTCAGCTCACTGCTGGGAAGTCAAAACTAGATTTTCCTGAACAAAACTTTTTTCTGGGTTTTGGTTAACCAAAGAAAGTGTCTTAGGACACAATTCTTAAACATGATGATATTTGCATGAACACCTGATGCTTTCTATCACTTTTACTGCCTCAATGCAGCAACATCTTGTTCTTATGCTCTTAAACTGATTTTTCAGCTGGAGTTAAAGTCCAAAAACTAGATTTTCCTGAACAAAACCTTTTTCTGGTTTTCAACCAAAGAAAGTGTCTTAGGACACAATGTTTCTACAAGTGTAATGACATTTGCATGAATACCTGATGATTTCATCACTTTTACTGCCTCAAAGCAGCAACATCTATTTTTATGCTCTTAAACTGATTTCCAGCCCGCAGAAAAGTCCAAAAAGTGGATTTTATACTAAACAAAACCTTTTTTTCTGGGTTTTAACCACAGAAAGTGTCTTAGGACACAATTCTTACAAGTTTGATGATATTTGCATGAACACCTGATGCTTTCATCACTTTACTGCCTCAATGCAGCAACATCTTGTTTTATGCTCTTTAAACTGATTTTCTTTTTCAGCTCGCTAGAGTCAAAAAATTAGGATTTTCCTGAACAAAAACCTTTTTTTCTGGGTTTTCAACTAAAGAAAGTGTCTTAAGACACATTTCTTACACGTTTGATGACATTTTGCATGAATACCTGAGTTTTCATCACTTTACTGCCTCAAAGCAGCAAATATCTGGTTTTTATGCTCTAAACTGATTTTAGCCCTCAGAGAGACCAAATGTGGATTTTACTAAACAAAACCTTTTTTCTGGTTTTCAATCACAGAAAGTGTCTTAGGACAATTTACAAGTTTGATGATATTTGCATGAATAATTCGATGATTTCATCACTTTTACTGCCTCAAAGCAGCAACATCTATTTTTTATGCTCTTAAACTGATTTCCAGCCCGCAGAAAGTCCAAAAGTGGATTTTACTAAACAAAACCTTTTTTTTCTGGGTTTTTCAACTACAGAAAGTGTCTTAGACACAATTTATAAGTTTGATGATATTTGCATGAACACCTGATGCTTTCATCACTTTACTGCCCCAATGCAGCAAACATCTTTTTTTATGCTTTTAAACTGATTTTCAGCTCGCAGTCAAAAAACTAGATTTTCCTGAACAAAACCTTTTTTCTGGTTTTCAACCAAAGAAAGTGTCTTAGGACAATTTCTACAAGTTTGATGATATTTGCATGAACACCTGATGCTTTCATCACTTTACCCCTCAATGCAGCAAAATCTTGTTCTTATGCTCTTAAACTGATTTTCAGCTCGCTGGGAGTCAAAAAAATCCAGATTTTCCTGAACAAAACCTTTTTTTTCATTTTTTAACTAAAGAAAGTGGGTTAGGACACAATTCTTACAAGTTTGATGATATTTGCATGAACACCTGATGAATTTCATCACTTTACTGCCTCAATGCAGCAACATCTATTTTTTATGCTCTTAAACTGATTTCCAGCCCGCAGAAAGTCCAAAAGTGGATTTTACTAAACAAAACCTTTTTACTGGGTTTTCAACCAAGGAAAGTGTCTTAAGACACAATTTCTACAAGTTTGATGACATTTGCATGAATATCTGATGCTGCTACATCACTTTTACTGTCAAAAAAAAAGCAGCAACATCTGGTTTTATGCTTTTAAACTGATTTTCAGTCTGATGAGAGTCAAAAAGTGGATGTTCAGAACAAACCTTTTTTTTGGTTTTCAACAAAAAAGAAAGTGTCTTAAGACACAATTTACACGTTTGATGACATTTGCATGAATACCTGATGCTTTCATCACTTTACTGCCTCAAAGCAGCAAATATCTGGTTTGTTATGCTCTTAAACTGATTTTCAGCCCTCAGAGAGACCAAACGTGGATTTTACTAAACAAAACCTTTTTTCTGGGTTTTCAACCAAAGAAAGTGTCTTAGGACACAATGTTTACAAGTTTAATGACATTTGCATGAATACCTGATGATTTCATCGCTTTACTGCCTCAAAGCAGCAACATCTATTTTTTATGCTCTTAAACTGATTTCCAGCCCGCAGAAAGTCCAAAAGTGGATTTTACTAAACAAAACCTTTTTCTGGGTTTTCAACTAAAGAAAGTGTCTTAGGACACAATTTTACAAGTTTGATGATATTTGCATGAACACCTGATGCTTTCATCACTTTACTGCCTCAATGCAGCAACATCTTGTTTTTATGTTTTAAACTGATTTTCCAGCTCGGGGAGTCCAAAACTAGATTTTCCTGAACAAAACCTTTTTTTTTCTGGGTTTTCAACCAAAGAAAGTGTCTTAGGACACAATTTTACAAGTTTAATGACATTTGCATGAATACCTGATGCTTTCATCACTTTACTGCCTCAAAGCAGCAACATCTATTTTTTATGCTCTTAAACTGATTTCCAGCCCGCAGAAAGTCCAGAAGTGGATTTTACTAAACAACACCTTTTTTTCTGGTTTTCAACCACAGAAAGTGTCTTAGGACACAATTCTACAAGTTCGATGATATTTGCATGAACACCTGATGCTTTCATCACTTTACTGCCTCAATGCAGCAACATCTTGTTTTTATGCTCTTAAACTGATTTCAGCTCGCTAGAGTCAAAAACTAGATTTTCCTGAACAAAACCTTTTTTCTGGGTTTCAACCAAAGAAAGTGTCTTAGGACACAATTCTTACAAGTTTGATGATATTTGCATGAACACCTGATGCTTTCATTCACTTTACTGCCTCAATGCAGCAACATCTTGTTCTTATGCTCTTAAACTGATTTTCAGCTCGCTGGGAGTCAAAAACTAGATTTTCCTGAACAAAACCTTTTTTCTGGGTTTTCAACCAAAGAAAGTGTCTTAGGACACAATGTTTACAAGTGTAATGACATTTGCATGAATACCTGATGATTTCATCACTTTACTGCCTCAAAGCAGCAACATCTATTTTTTATGCTCTTAAACTGATTTCCAGCCCGCAGAAAGTCCAAAATTAGATTTTCCTGAACAAAACCTTTTTTTCTGGGTTTTCAACCAAAGAAAGTGTCTTAAGACACAATTCTTACACGTTTGATGACATTTGCATGAATACCTGATGCTTTCATCACTTTACTGCCTCAAAGCAGCAACATCTGGTTTTTATGCTCTTAAACTGATTTTCAGCCTCAGAGAGACCAAACGTGGATTTTACTAAACAAAAACCTTTTTTTCTGGTTTTCAACCACAGAAAGTGTCTAGGACACAACTTACAAGTTTGATGATATTTGCATGAACACCTGATGCTTTCATCACTTTACTGCCTCAATGCAGCAACATCTTGTTTTTATGCTCTTAAACTGATTTTTCAGCTGCTGGGAGTCAAAAACTAGATTTTCCTGAACAAAAACCTTTTTTTTTCTGGTTTTAACTAAAGAAAGTGTCTTAGGACACAATTCTACAAGTTTGATGATATTTGCATGAATACCTGATGATTTCATCACTTTACTGCCTCAAAGCAGCAACATCTATTTTTTATGCTCTTAAACTGATTTCCAGCCCGCAGAGAAAGTCCAAAAAGTGGATTTTACTAAACAAAACCTTTTTTTCTGGTTTTCAACCAAAGAAAGTGTCTTAGGACACAATTTACAAGTTTGATGATATTTGCATGAACACCTGATGCTTTCATCACTTTTACTGCCTCAAAGCAGCAACATCTATTTTGTATGCTCTAAAACTGATTTCCAGCCCGAGAAAGTCCAAAAAGTGGATTTTACTAAACAAAACCTTTTTTTTCTGGGTTTTTCAACGCACAGAAAGTGTCTTAGGACACAATTCTTACAAGTTTGATGATATTTGCATGAACACCTGATGCTTTTCATCACTTAACTGCCTCAATGCAGCAACATCTTGTTCTTATGCTCTTAAACTGATTTTCAGCTCGCTGAGTCAAAAACTAGATTTTCCTGAACAAAACCTTTTTTCTGGGTTTTCAACCAAAGAAAGTGTCTTAGGACACAATGTTTACAAGTTTAATGACATTTGCATGAATACCTGATGATTTCATCACTTTACTGCCTCAAAGCAGCAACATCTATTTTTTATGCTCTTAAACTGATTTCCAGCCCAGAAAGTCCAAAAGTGGATTTTACTAAACAAAACCTTTTTTCTGGGTTTTCAACCACAGAAAGTGTCTTAGGACACAATTCTTACAAGTTTGATGATATTTGCATGAACACCTGATTCTTACATCACTTTACTGTCTCAAAGCAGCAACATCTTGTTTTTATGCTCTTAAACTGATTTTCAGCCCGATGAGAGTCAAAAAGTGGATGTTCCTAAACAAAACCATTTTTTCCTTTTAACCAAAGAAAGTGTCTTAGGACACAATTCTTACAAGTTTGATGACATTTGCATGAATACCTGATGCTTTCATCACTTTACTGCCTCAAAGCAGCAACATCTATTTTTTATGCTCTTAAACTGATTTCCAGCCTGCAGAGAGACCAAACGTGGATTTTACTAAACAAAACTTTTTTTCTGGGTTTTCAACCAAAGACAGGGTCTTAGGACACAATTCTTACAATTTTGATTAAATTTACATGAATATCTGATGCTTACATCACTTTACTGTCAAAAGCAGCAACATCTGGTTTTTATGCTCTTAAACTGATTTTCAGCCGGCAGAGAGACCAAACGTGGATTTTCCTAAACAAAACCTTTTTTCTGGGTTTTCAACCAAAGAAAGTGTCTTAGGACACAATGTTTACAAATTTAATGATATTTGCATGAACACCTGATGCTTTCATCACTTTACTGCATCAAAGCAGCAACATCTGTTTTTTATGGTCTTAAACTGATTTCCCGCCCGCAGAAAGTCCAAAAGTGGATTTTACTAAACAAAACCCTTTTTTTTTCGTTTTCAACCAAAGAAAGAGTCTTAGGACACAATTCTTACAAGTTTGATGATATTTGCATGAACACTGATGCTTTTCATCACTTTACTGCCTCAAAGCAGCAACATCTATTTTTATGCTCTTAAACTGATTTCCAGCCCGCAGAAAGTCCAAAAGTGGATTTTACTAAACAAAACCTTTTTTCAGGGTTTTCAACCACAGAAAGTGTCTTAGGACACAATTCTTACAAGTTTGATGATATTTGCATGAACACCTGATGCTTTCATCACTTTACTGCCTCAAAGCAGCAACATCTATTTTTTATGCTCTTAAACTGATTTCCAGCCCGCAGAAAGTCCAAAAGTGGATTTTACTAAACAAAACCTTTTTTTCTGGGTTTTCAACCAAAGAAAGTGTCTTAGGACACAATTCTTACAAGTTTGATGATATTTGCATGAACACCTGATGCTTTCATCACTTTACTGCCTCAATGCAGCAACATCTTGTTCTTATGCTCTTAAACTGATTTTCAGCTCGCTGGGAGTCAAAAACTAGATTTTCCTGAACAAAACCTTTTTTCTGGGTTTTCAACCAAAGAAAGTGTCTTAGGACACAATGTTTACAAGTTTAATGACATTTGCATGAATACCTGATGATTTCATCACTTTACTGCCTCAAAGCAGCAACATCTATTTTTTATGCTCTTAAACTGATTTCCAGCCCGCAGAAAGTCCAAAAGTGGATTTTACTAAACAAAACCTTTTTTTCTGGTTTTCAACCACAGAAAGTGTCTTAGGACACAATTCTTACAAGTTTGATGATATTTGCATGAACACCTGATGCTTTCATCACTTTACTGCCTCAATGCAGCAACATCTTGTTTTTATGCTCTTAAACTGATTTTCAGCTCGCTGGGAGTCAAAAATTAGATTTTCCTGAACAAAACCTTTTTTTCTGGGTTTTCAACCAAAGAAAGTGTCTTAAGACACAATTCTTACACGTTTGATGACATTTGCATGAATACCTGATGCTTTCATCAATTTACTGCCTCAAAGCAGCAACATCTGGTTTTTATGCTCTTAAACTGATTTTCAGCCCTCAGAGAGACCAAACGTGGATTTTACTAAACAAAACCTTTTTTCTGGGTTTTCAACCACAGAAAGTGTCTTAGGACACAATTCTTACAAGTTTGATGATATTTGCATGAACACCTGATGCTTTCATCACTTTACTGCCTCAATGCAGCAACATCTTGTTTTTATGCTCTTAAACTGATTTTCAGCTCGCTGGGAGTCAAAAACTAGATTTTCCTGAACAAAACCTTTTTTCTGCGTTTTTAACCAAAGAAAGTGTCTTAGGACACAATTCTTACAAGTTTGATGATATTTGCATGAATACCTGATGATTTCATCACTTTACTGCCTCAAAGCAGCAACATCTATTTTGTATGCTCTTAAACTGATTTCCAGCCCGCAGAAAGTCCAAAAGTGGATTTTACTAAACAAAACCTTTTTTCTGGGTTTTCAACCACAGAAAGTGTCTTAGGACACAATTCTTATAAGTTTGATGATATTTGCATGAACACCTGATGCTTTCATCACTTTACTGCCTCAAAGCAGCAACATCTATTTTTATGCTCTTAAACTGATTTCCAGCCCGCAGAAAGTCCAAAAGTGGATTTTACTAAACAAAACCTTTTTTCTGGGTTTTCAACCACAGAAAGTGTCTTAGGACACAATTCTTACAAGTTTGATGATATTTGCATGAACACCTGATGCTTTCATCACTTTACTGCCTCAATGCAGCAACATCTTTTTTATGCTCTTAAACTGATTTTCAGCTCGCTGAGAGTCAAAAACTAGATTTTCCTGAACAAAACCTTTTTCTGGTTTTCAACCAAAGAAAGTGTCTTAGGACACAATTCTTACAAGTTTGATGATATTTGCATGAACACCTGATGCTTTCATCACTTTACTGCCTCAAAGCAGCAACATCTATTTTTATGCTCTTAAACTGATTTCCAGCCCGCAGAAAGTCCAAAAGTGGATTTTACTAAACAAAACCTTTTTTCTGGGTTTTCAACCACAGAAAGTGTCTTAGGACACAATTCTTACAAGTTTGATGATATTTGCATGAACACCTGATGCTTTCATCACTTTACTGCCTCAATGCAGCAACATCTTGTTTTTATGCTCTTAAACTGATTTTCAGCTCGCTGGGAGTCAAAAACTAGATTTTCCTGAACAAAACCTTTTTTCTGGGTTTTCAACCAAAGAAAGTGTCTTAGGACACAATGTTTACAAGTTTAATGACATTTGCATGAATACCTGATGATTTCATCACTTTACTGCCTCAAAGCAGCAACATCTATTTTTTATGCTCTTAAACTGATTTCCAGCCCGCAGAAAGTCCAAAAGTGGATTTTACTAAACAAAACCTTTTTTCTGGGTTTTCAACCACAGAAAGTGTCTTAGGACACAATTCTTACAAGTTTGATGATATTTGCATGAACACCTGATTCTTACATCACTTTACTGTCTCAAAGCAGCAACATCTTGTTTTTATGCTCTTAAACTGATTTTCAGCCCGATGAGAGTCAAAAAGTGGATGTTCCTAAACAAAACCTTTTTCCTGGGTTTTCAACCAAAGAAAGTGTCTTAGGACACAATGTTTACAAATTTAATGATATTTGCATGAACACCTGATGCTTTCATCACTTTACTGCATCAAAGCAGCAACATCTGTTTTTTATGGTCTTAAACTGATTTCCCGCCCGCAGAAAGTCCAAAAGTGGATTTTACTAAACAAAACCTTTTTTCTCGGTTTTCAACCAAAGAAAGAGTCTTAGGACACCATTCTTACAAGTTTGATGATATTTGCATGAACACCTGATGCTTTCATCACTTTACTGCCTCAAAGCAGCAACATCTATTTTTATGCTCTTAAACTGATTTCCAGCCCGCAGAAAGTCCAAAAGTGGATTTTACTAAACAAAACCTTTTTTCTGGGTTTTCAACCAAAGAAAGTGTCTTAGGACACAATGTTTACAAGTTTAATGATATTTGCATGAACACCTTATGCTTTCATCACTTTACTGCCTCAAAGCAGCAACATCTTGTTTTTATGCTCTTAAACTGATTTCCAGCCCGCAGAAAGTCCAAAAGTGGATTTTACTAAACAAAACCTTTTTTCTCGGTTTTCAACCAAAGAAAGAGTCTTAGGACACAATTCTTACAAGTTTGATGATATTTGCATGAACACCTGATGCTTTCCTCACTTTACTGCCTCAAAGCAGCAACATCTATTTTTTATGCTCTTAAACTGATTTCCAGCCCGCAGAAAGTCCAAAAGTGGATTTTACTAAACAAAACCTTTTTTCTGGGTTTTCAACCAAAGAAAGTGTCTTAGGACACAATTCTTACAAGTTTGATGATATTTGCATGAACACCTGATGTTTTCATCACTTTACTGCCTCAATGCAGCAACATCTTGTTCTTATGCTCTTAAACTGATTTTCAGCTCGCTGCGAGTCAAAAACTAGATTTTCCTGAACAAAACCTTTTTTCTGGTTTTCAACTACAGAAAGTGTCTTAGGACACAATTCTTACAAGTTTGATGATATTTGCATGAACACCTGATGCTTTCATCACTTTACTGCATCAAAGCAGCAACATCTGTTTTTTATGGTCTTAAACTGATTTCCAGCCCGCAGAAAGTCCAAAAGTGGATTTTACTAAACAAAACCTTTTTTTCTGGTTTTCAACCAAAGAAAGAGTCTTAGGACACAATTCTACAAGTTTGATGATATTTGCATGAACACCTGATGCTTTCCTCACTTTACTGCCTCAAAGCAGCAACATCTATTTTTTATGCTCTTAAACTGATTTCCAGCCCGCAGAAAGTCCAAAAGTGGATTTTACTAAACAAAACCTTTTTTTCTGGGTTTTCAACCGAAGAAAGTGTCTTAGGACACAATTCTTACAAGTTTGATGATATTTGCATGAACACCTGATGCTTTCATCACTTTACTGCCTCAAATCAGCAACATCTATTTTTTATGCTCTTAAACTGATTTTCAGCCCTCAGAGACCAAACGTGGATTTTGCTAAACAAAACCTTTTTCTGGTTTTCAACAAAGAAAGTGTCTTAGGACACAATTCTTACAAGTTTGATGACATTTGCATGAATATCTGATGCTTACATCACTTTACTGTCTCAAAGCAGCAACATCTTGTTTTTATGCTCTTGAACTGATTTTCAGCTCGCTGGCAGTCAAAAACTAGATTTTCCTGAACAAAACCTTTTTTCTGGGTTTTCAACCAAAGAAAGTGTCTTAGGACACAATTCTTACAAGTTTGATGATATTTGCATGAACACCTGATGCTTTCATCACTTTACTGCCTCAAAGCAGCAACATCTATTTTTTATGCTCTTAAACTGATTTCCAGCCCGCAGAAAGTCCAAAAGTGGATTTTACTAAACAAAACCTTTTTTCTGGGTTTTCAACCAAAGAAAGTGTCTTAGGACACAATGTTTACAAGTTTAATGATATTTGCATGAACACCTGATGCTTTCATCACTTTACTGCCTCAAAGCAGCAACATCTTGTTTTTATGGTCTTAAACTGATTTCCAGCCCGCAGAAAGTCCAAAAGTGGATTTTACTAAACAAAACCTTTTTTCTGGTTTTCAACCACAGAAAGTGTCTTAGGACACAATTCTTACAAGTTTGATGATATTTGCATGAACACCTGATGCTTTCATCACTTTACTGCCTCAAAGCAGCAACATCTATTTTTTATGCTCTTAAACTGATTTCCAGCCCGCAGAAAGTCCAAAAGTGGATTTTACTAAACAAAACCTTTTTTTCTGGGTTTTCAACCAAAGAAAGTGTCTTAGGACACAATTCTTACAAGTTTGATGACATTTGCATAAATATCTGATGCTTACATCACTTTACTGTCTCAAAGCAGCAACATCTTGTTTTTATGCTCTTGAACTGATTTTCAGCTCGCTGGGAGTCAAAAACTAGATTATCCTGAACAAAACCTTTTTCTGGTTTCAACCAAAGAAAGTGTCTTAGGACACAATTCTTACAAGTTTGATGATATTTGCATGAACACCTGATGCTTTCATCACTTTACTGCCTCAAAGCAGCAACATCTATTTTTTATGCTCTTAAACTGATTTCCAGCCCGCAGAAAGTCCAAAAGTGGATTTTACTAAACAAAACCTTTTTCTGGTTTTCAACCAAAGAAAGTGTCTTAGGACACAATGTTTACAAGTTTAATGATATTTGCATGAACACCTTATGCTTTCATCACTTTACTGCCTCAAAGCAGCAACATCTTGTTTTTATGCTCTTAAACAGATTTCCAGCCCGCAGAAAGTCCAAAAGTGGATTTTACTAAACAAAACCTTTTTTTCTGGTTTTCAACAAAGAAAGTGTCTTAGGACACAATTCTTACAAGTTTGATGATATTTGCATGAACACCTGATGCTTTCATCACTTTACTGCATCAAAGCAGCAACATCTGTTTTTTATGGTCTTAAACTGATTTCCAGCCCGCAGAAAGTCCAAAAGTGGATTTTACTAAACAAAACCTTTTTTCTCGGTTTTCAACCAAAGAAAGAGTCTTAGGACACAATTCTTACAAGTTTGATGATATTTGCATGAACACCTGATGCTTTCCTCACTTTACTGCCTCAAAGCAGCAACATCTATTTTTATGCTCTTAAACTGATTTCCAGCCCGCAGAAAGTCCAAAAGTGGATTTTACTAAACAAAACCTTTTTTCTGGTTTCAACCGAAGAAAGTGTCTTAGGACACAATTCTACAAGTTTGATGATATTTGCATGAACACCTGATGCTTTCATCACTTTACTGCCTCAAATCAGCAACATCTATTTTTATGCTCTTAAGCTGAGTTTCAGCCCTCAGAGACCAAACGTGGATTTTGCTAAACAAAACCTTTTTTCTGGGTTTTCAACCAAAGAAAGTGTCTTAGGACACAATTCTTACAAGTTTGATGACATTTGCATGAATATCTGATGCTTACATCACTTTACTGTCTCAAAGCAGCAACATCTTGTTTTTATGCTCTTAAACTGATTTTCAGCTCGCTGGGAGTCAAAAACTAGATTTTCCTGAACAAAACCTTTTTTCTGGGTTTTCAACCAAAGAAAGTGTCTTAGGACACAATTCTTACAAGTTTGATGATATTTGCATGAACACCTGATGCTTTCATCACTTTACTGCCTCAAAGCAGCAACATCTATTTTTTATGCTCTTAAACTGATTTCCAGCCCGCAGAAAGTCCAAAAGTGGATTTTACTAAACAAAACCTTTTTTCTGGGTTTTCAAACAAAGAAAGTGTCTTAGGACACAATGTTTACAAGTTTAATGATATTTGCATGAACACCTTATGCTTTCATCACTTTACTGCCTCAAAGCAGCAACATCTTGTTTTTATGCTCTTAAACAGATTTCCAGCCCGCAGAAAGTCCAAAAGTGGATTTTACTAAACAAAACCTTTTTTCTGGGTTTTCAACCAAAGAAAGTGTCTTAGGACACAATTCTTACAAGTTTGATGATATTTGCATGAACACCTGATGTTTTCATCACTTTACTGCCTCAATGCAGCAACATCTTGTTTTTATGCTCTTAAACTGATTTCCAGCCCGCAGAAAGTCCAAAAGTGGATTTTACTAAACAAAACCTTTTTTCTGGGTTTTCAACCACAGAAAGTGTCTTAGGACACAATTCTTACAAGTTTGATGATATTTGCATGAACACCTGATGCTTTCATCACTTTACTGCATCAAAGCAGCAACATCTGTTTTTTATGGTCTTAAACTGATTTCCCGCCCGCAGAAAGTCCAAAAGTGGATTTTACTAAACAAAACCTTTTTTCTCGGTTTTCAACCAAAGAAAGAGTCTTAGGACACAATTCTTACAAGTTTGATGATATTTGCATGAACACCTGATGCTTTCCTCACTTTACTGCCTCAAAGCAGCAACATCTATTTTTTATGCTCTTAAACTGATTTCCAGCCCGCAGAAAGTCCAAAAGTGGATTTTACTAAACAAAACCTTTTTTTCTGGGTTTTCAACCGAAGAAAGTGTCTTAGGACACAATTCTTACAAGTTTGATGATATTTGCATGAACACCTGATGCTTTCATCACTTTACTGCCTCAAATCAGCAACATCTATTTTTTATGCTCTTAAACTGATTTTCAGCCCTCAGAGACCAAACGTGGATTTTACTAAACAAAACCTTTTTTCTGGGTTTTCAACCAAAGAAAGTGTCTTAGGACACAATTCTTACAAGTTTGATGACATTTGCATGAATATCTGATGCTTACATCACTTTACTGTCTCAAAGCAGCAACATCTTGTTTTTATGCTCTTAAACTGATTTCCAGCCCGCAGAAAGTCCAAAAGTGGATTTTACTAAACAAAACCTTTTTTCTGGGTTTTCAACCAAAGAAAGTGTCTTAGGACACAATGTTTACAAGTTTAATGATATTTGCATGAACACCTGATGCTTTCATCACTTTACTGCATCAAAGCAGCAACATCTGTTTTTTATGGTCTTAAACTGATTTCCAGCCCGCAGAAAGTCCAAAAGTGGATTTTACTAAACAAAACCTTTTTTCTCGGTTTTCAACCAAAGAAAGAGTCTTAGGACACAATTCTTACAAGTTTGATGATATTTGCATGAACACCTGATGCTTTCCTCACTTTACTGCCTCAAAGCAGCAACATCTATTTTTTATGCTCTTAAACTGATTTCCAGCCGCAGAAAGTCCAAAAGTGGATTTTACTAAACAAAACCTTTTTTTTCCTGGTTTTCAACCAAGAAAGTGTCTTAGGACACAATTCTTACAAGTTTGATGATATTTGCATGAACACCTGATGCTTTCATCACTTTACTGCCTCAAATCAGCAACATCTATTTTTTATGCTCTTAAACTGATTTTCAGCCCTCAGAGACCAAACGTGGATTTTACTAAACAAAACCTTTTTTCTGGGTTTTCAACCAAAGAAAGTGTCTTAGGACACAATTCTTACAAGTTTGATGACATTTGCATGAATATCTGATGCTTACATCACTTTACTGTCTCAAAGCAGCAACATCTTGTTTTTATGCTCTTAAACTGATTTTCAGCTCGCTGGGAGTCAAAAACTAGATTTTCCTGAACAAAACCTTTTTTCTGGGTTTTCAACCAAAGAAAGTGTCTTAGGACACAATTCTTACAAGTTTGATGATATTTGCATGAACACCTGATGCTTTCATCACTTTACTGCCTCAAAGCAGCAACATCTATTTTTTATGCTCTTAAACTGATTTCCAGCCCGCAGAAAGTCCAAAAGTGGATTTTACTAAACAAAACCTTTTTTCTGGGTTTTCAAACAAAGAAAGTGTCTTAGGACACAATGTTTACAAGTTTAATGATATTTGCATGAACACCTTATGCTTTCATCACTTTACTGCCTCAAAGCAGCAACATCTTGTTTTTATGCTCTTAAACAGATTTCCAGCCCGCAGAAAGTCCAAAAGTGGATTTTACTAAACAAAACCTTTTTTCTGGGTTTTCAACCAAAGAAAGTGTCTTAGGACACAATTCTTACAAGTTTGATGATATTTGCATGAACACCTGATGCTTTCATCACTTTACTGCCTCAATGCAGCAACATCTTGTTTTTATGCTCTTAAACTGATTTCCAGCCCGCAGAAAGTCCAAAAGTGGATTTTACTAAACAAAACCTTTTTTCTGGGTTTTCAACCACAGAAAGTGTCTTAGGACACAATTCTTACAAGTTTGATGATATTTGCATGAACACCTGATGCTTTCATCACTTTACTGCATCAAAGCAGCAACATCTGTTTTTTATGGTCTTAAACTGATTTCCAGCCCGCAGAAAGTCCAAAAGTGGATTTTACTAAACAAAACCTTTTTTCTCGGTTTTCAACCAAAGAAAGAGTCTTAGGACACAATTCTTACAAGTTTGATGATATTTGCATGAACACCTGATGCTTTCCTCACTTTACTGCCTCAAAGCAGCAACATCTATTTTTTATGCTCTTAAACTGATTTCCAGCCCGCAGAAAGTCCAAAAGTGGATTTTACTAAACAAAACCTTTTTTTTCTGGTTTTCAACGAAGAAAGTGTCTTAGGACACAATTTTACAAGTTTGATGATATTTGCATGAACACCTGATGCTTTCATCACTTTACTGTCAAATCAGCAACATCTATTTTATGCTCTTAAACTGATTTTCAGCCCTCAGAGACCAAACGTGGATTTTACTAAACAAAACCTTTTTTCTGGGTTTTCAACCAAAGAAAGTGTCTTAGGACACAATTCTTACAAGTTTGATGACATTTGCATGAATACCTGATGCTTTCATCACTTTACTGCCAAAAGCAGCAACATCTGTTTTTTATGCTCTTAAACTGATTTTCAGCCCGCAGAGAGCCCAAAAGTGGATTTTACTAAACAAAACCTTTTTTCTGGGATTTCAACCAAAGAAAGTGTCTTAGGACACAATTCTTACACGTTTGATGACATTTGCATGAATACCTGATGCTTTCATCACTTTACTGCCTCAAAGCAGCAACATCTATTTTGTATGCTCTTAAACTGATTTCCAGCCCGCAGAAAGTCCAAAAGTGGATTTTACTAAACAAAACCTTTTTTCTGGGTTTTCAACCAAAGAAAGTGTCTTAGGACACAATTCTTACAAGTTTGATGATATTTGCATGAACACCTGATGCTTTCATCACTTTACTGCCTCAAAGCAGCAACATCTTGTTTGTATGCTCTTAAACTGATTTCCAGCCCGCAGAAAGTCCAAAAGTGGATTTTACTAAACAAAACCTTTTTTCTTGGTTTTCAACCACAGAAAGTGTCTTAGGACACAATTCTTACAAGTTTGATGATATTTGCATGAACACCTGATGCTTTCATCACTTTACTGCCTCAAAGCAGCAACATCTATTTTTATGCTCTTAAACTGATTTCCAGCCCGCAGAAAGTCCAAAAGTGGATTTTACTAAACAAAACCTTTTTTCTGGGTTTTCAACCACAGAAAGTGTCTTAGGACACAATTCTTACAAGTTTGATGATATTTGCATGAACACCTGATGCTTTCATCACTTTACTGCATCAAAGCAGCAACATCTGTTTTTTATGGTCTTAAACTGATTTCCAGCCCGCAGAAAGTCCAAAAGTGGATTTTACTAAACAAAACCTTTTTTCTCGGTTTTCAACCAAAGAAAGTGTCTTAGGACACAATTCTTACAAGAATGATGATATTTGCATGAACACCTGATGCTTTCATCACTTTACTGTCTCAAAGCAGCAACATCTTTTTTTTATGCTCTTAATCTGTTTCCCAGCTTGCAGAGAGTCCAAACGTGGGATTTTCCTAAACAAAAACTTTTTTCTGGGTTTTCAACCAAAGAAAGTGTCTTAGGACACAATTTACAAGTTTGATGATATTTGCATGAACACCTGATGCTTTCATCACTTTACTGTCTCAAAGCAGCAACATCTTGTTTTTTATGCTCTTAAACTGATTTTCAGCCCGATGAGAGTCAAAAAGTGGATTTTACTAAACAAAACCTTTTTTCTGGGTTTTTCAACAGAAAAGTGTCTTAGGACACAATTCTTACAAGTTTGATGATATTTGCATGAATATCTGATGCTTTCATCACTTTTACTGCCTCAAAGCAGCAACATCTGGTTTTTATGCTCTTAAACTGATTTTCAGCTTGCAGAGACCAAACGTGGATTTTCCTAAACAAAAACTTTTTTCTGGGTTTTCAACCAAAGAAAGTGTCTTAGGACACAATTCTTACAAGTTTGATGACATTTGCATGAATACCTGATGCTTACATCACTTTACTGTCAAAAGCAGCAACATCTGTTTTTTATGCTCTTAAACTGATTTTCAGCCCTCAGAGAGACCAAACGTGGATTTTACTAAACAAAACCTTTTTTCTGGGTTTTCAACCAAAGAAAGTGTCTTAGGACACACTTCTTACAAGTTTGATGACATTTACATGAATACCTGATTATTTCATGACTTTACTGCCTCAAATCAGCAACATCTATTTTGTATGCTCTTAAACTGATTTCCAGCCCGCAGAAAGTCCAAAAGTGGATTTTACTAAACAAAACCTTTTTACTGGGTTTTCAACCAAGGAAAGTGTCTTAAGACACAATTCTTACAAGTTTGATGACATTTGCATGAATATCTGATGCTTACATCACTTTACTGTCAAAAGCAGCAACATCTGGTTTTTATGCTCTTCAACTGATTTTCAGCCCGAGAGAGACCAAACGTGGATTTTACTAAACAAAACCTTTTTTCTGGTTTTTCAACCAAAGAAAGTGTCTTAGGACACAATTCTTACAAGTTTGATGACATTTGCATGAATACCTGATGCTTTTCATCACTTTACTGCCTCAAAGCAGCAACATCTGGTTTTTATGCTCTTAAACTGATTTCCAGCCCTCAGAAAGTCAAAGTGGATTTTACTAAACAAAACCTTTTTTCTGGTTTCAACCAAAGAAAGTGTCTTAGGACACAATTTACAAGTTTGATGACATTTGCATGAATATCTGATGCTTACATCACTTTACTGCCTCAAAGCAGCAACATCTTGTTTTATGCTCTTAAACTGATTTTCAGCCCGATGAGAGTCAAAAAGTGGATGTTCCTAAACAAAACCTCTTTTCTGGGTTTTCAACCAAAGAAAGTGTCTTAGGACACAACTATTACAAGTTTGATGACATTTGCATGAATATCTGATGCTTTCATCACTTTACTGCATCAAAGCAGCAACATCTGTTTTTTATGGTCTTAAACTGATTTCCCGCCCGCAGAAAGTCCAAAAGTGGATTTTACTAAACAAAACCTTTTTTCTGGGTTTTCAACCACAGAAAGTGTCTTAGGACACAATTCTTACAAGTTTGATGATATTTGCATGAACACCTGATGCTTTCATCACTTTACTGCATCAAAGCAGCAACATCTGTTTTTTATGGTCTTAAACTGATTTCCAGCCCGCAGAAAGTCCAAAAGTGGATTTTACTAAACAAAACCTTTTTTCTCGGTTTTCAACCAAAGAAAGAGTCTTAGGACACAATTCTTACAAGTTTGATGATATTTGCATGAACACCTGATGCTTTCCTCACTTTACTGCCTCAAAGCAGCAACATCTATTTTTTATGCTCTTAAACTGATTTCCAGCCCGCAGAAAGTCCAAAAGTGGATTTTACTAAACAAAACCTTTTTTTCTGGGTTTTCAACCGAAGAAAGTGTCTTAGGACACAATTCTTACAAGTTTGATGATATTTGCATGAACACCTGATGCTTTCATCACTTTACTGCCTCAAAGCAGCAACATCTATTTTTTATGCTCTTAAACTGATTTCCAGCCCGCAGAAAGTCCAAAAGTGGATTTTACTAAACAAAACCTTTTTTTCTGGGTTTTCAATCGAAGAAAGTGTCTTAGGACACAATTCTTACAAGTTTGATGATATTTGCATGAACACCTGATGCTTTCATCACTTTACTGCCTCAAATCAGCAACATCTATTTTTTATGCTCTTAAACTGATTTTCAGCCCTCAGAGACCAAACGTGGATTTTACTAAACAAAACCTTTTTTCTGGGTTTTCAACCAAAGAAAGTGTCTTAGGACACATTCTTACAAGTTTGATGACATTTGCATGAATATCTGATGCTTACATCACTTTACTGTCTCAAAGCAGCAACATCTTGTTTTTATGCTCTTAAACTGATTTTCAGCCCGATGAGAGTCAAAAGTGATGATGTTCCTAAACAAAACCTCTTTTCTGGGTTTTCAACCAAAGAAAGTGTCTTAGGACACAATTCTTACAAGTTTGATGACATTTGCATGAATATCTGATGCTTTCATCACTTTACTGCCTCAAAGCAGCAACATCTGGTTTTTATGCTCTTAAACTGATTTTCAGCTTGCAGAGAGACCAAACGTGGATTTTCCTAAACAAAAACTTTTTTCTGGGTTTTCAACCAAAGAAAGTGTCTTAGGACACAATTCTTACAAGTTTGATGACATTTGCATGAATACCTGATGCTTACATCACTTTACTGTCTCAAAGCAGCAACATCTTGTTTTTATGCTCTTAAACTGATTTTCAGCCCGATGAGAGTCAAAAAGTGGATGTTCCTAAACAAAACCTCTTTTCTGGGTTTTCAACCAAAGAAAGTGTCTTAGGACACAATTCTTACAAGTTTGATGACATTTGCATGAATACCTGATGCTTACATCACTTTACTGTCAAAAGCAGCAACATCTGGTTTTTATGCTCTTAAACTGATTTTCAGCCTCAGAGAGACCAAACCAGGATTTCACTAAACAAAACCTTTTTCCTGGGTTTACAACCAAAGAAAGTGTCTTAGGACACACTTCTTACAAGTTTGATGACATTTACATGAATACCTGATTATTTCATGACTTTACTGCCTCAAATCAGCAACATCTATTTTGAATGCTCTTAAACTGATTTCCAGCCCTCAGAGAAAGTCCAAAAGTGGATTTTACTAAACAAAACCTTTTTTTCTGGGTTTTCAACCGAAGAAAGTGTCTTAGGACACAATTCTTACAAGTTTGATGATATTTGCATGAACACCTGATGCTTTCATCACTTTACTGCCTCAAAAGCAGCAACATCTATTTTTTATGCTCTTAAACTGATTTCCAGCCCGCAGAAAGTCCAAAAGTGGATTTTACTAAACAAAACCTTTTTTTCTGGGTTTTCAATCGAAGAAAGTGTCTTAGGACACAATTCTTACAAGTTTGATGATATTTGCATGAACACCTGATGCTTTCATCACTTTACTGCCTCAAATCAGCAACATCTATTTTTTATGCTCTTAAACTGATTTTCAGCCCTCAGAGACCAAACGTGGATTTTACTAAACAAAACCTTTTTTCTGGGTTTTCAACCAAAGAAAGTGTCTTAGGACACAATTCTTACAAGTTTGATGACATTTGCATGAATATCTGATGCTTACATCACTTTACTGTCTCAAAGCAGCAACATCTTGTTTTTATGCTCTTAAACTGATTTTCAGCCCGATGAGAGTCAAAAAGTGGATGTTCCTAAACAAAACCCTTTTTTCTGGTTTTCAACCAAAGAAAGTGTCTTAGGACACAATTTACAAGTTTGATGACATTTGCATGAATATCTGATGCTTTCATCACTTTACTGCCTCAAAGCAGCAACATCTGGTTTTTATGCTCTTAAACTGATTTTCAGCTTGCAGAGAGACCAAACGTGGATTTTCCTAAACAAAAACTTTTTTCTGGGTTTTCAACCAAAGAAAGTGTCTTAGGACACAATTCTTACAAGTTTGATGACATTTGCATGAATACCTGATGCTTACATCACTTTACTGTCTCAAAGCAGCAACATCTTGTTTTTATGCTCTTAAACTGATTTTCAGCCCGATGAGAGTCAAAAAGTGGATGTTCCTAAACAAAACCTCTTTTCTGGGTTTTCAACCAAAGAAAGTGTCTTAGGACACAATTCTTACAAGTTTGATGACATTTGCATGAATATCTGATGCTTTCATCACTTTACTGCCTCAAAGCAGCAACATCTGGTTTTTATGCTCTTAAACTGATTTTCAGCTTGCAGAGAGACCAAACGTGGATTTTCCTAAACAAAACCTTTTTACTGGGTTTTCAACCAAGGAAAGTGTCTTAAGACACAATTCTTACAAGTTTGATGACATTTGCATGAATATCTGATGCTTACATCACTTTACTGTCAAAAGCAGCAACATCTGGTTTTTATGCTCTTAAACTGATTTTCAGCCCTCAGAGAGACCAAACGTGGATTTTACTAAACAAAACCTTTTTTCTGGGTTTTCAACCAAAGAAAGTGTCTTAGGACACAATTCTTACAAGTTTGATGACATTTGCATGAATACCTGATGCTTTCATCACTTTACTGCCTCAAAGCAGCAACATCTGGTTTTTATGCTCTTAAACTGATTTTCAGCCCTCAGAGAGACCAAACGTGGATTTTACTAAACAAAACCTTTTTTTCTGGGTTTTCAACCAAAGAAAGTGTCTTAGGACACAATTCTTACAAGTTTGATGACATTTGCATGAATATCTGATGCTTACATCACTTTACTGTCTCAAAGCAGCAACATCTTGTTTTTATGCTCTTAAACTGATTTTCAGCCCGATGAGAGTCAAAAAGTGGATGTTCCTAAACAAAACCTCTTTTCTGGGTTTTCAACCAAAGAAAGTGTCTTAGGACACAATTCTTACAAGTTTGATGACATTTGCATGAATATCTGATGCTTTCATCACTTTACTGCCTCAAAGCAGCAACATCTGGTTTTTATGCTCTTAAACTGATTTTCAGCTTGCAGAGAGACCAAACGTGGATTTTCCTAAACAAAACCTTTTTTCTGGGTTTTCAACCAAAGAAAGTGTCTTAGGACACAATTCTTACAAGTTTGATGACATTTGCATGAATACCTGATGCTTTCATCACTTTACTGCCTCAAAGCAGCAACATCTTGTTTTTATGCTCTTAAACTGATTTTCAGCCCGATGAGAGTCCAAAAGTGGATGTTCCTAAACAAAACCTTTTTTCTGGGTTTTCAACCAAAGAAAGTGTCTTAGGACACACTTCTTACAAGTTTGATGACATTTACATGAATACCTGATTATTTCATGACTTTACTGCCTCAAATCAGCAACATCTATTTTGTATGCTCTTAAACTGATTTCCAGCCCGCAGAAAGTCCAAAAGTGGATTTTACTAAACAAAACCTTTTTACTGGGTTTTCAACCAAGGAAAGTGTCTTAAGACACAATTCTTACAAGTTTGATGACATTTGCATGAATATCTGATGCTTACATCACTTTACTGTCAAAAGCAGCAACATCTGGTTTTTATGCTCTTAAACTGATTTTCAGCCCTCAGAGAGACCAAACGTGGATTTTACTAAACAAAACCTTTTTTTCTGGGTTTTCAACCAAAGAAAGTGTCTTAGGACACAATTCTTACAAGTTTGATGACATTTGCATGAATACCTGATGCTTTCATCACTTTACTGCCTCAAAGCAGCAACATCTGGTTTTTATGCTCTTAAACTGATTTTCAGCCCTCAGAGAGACCAAACGGATGGATTTTATTAAACAAAACCTTTTTTCTGGGTTTTCAACTAAAGAAAGTGTCTTAGGACACAATTCTTACAAGTTTGATGACATTTGCATGAATATCTGATGCTTACATCACTTTACTGTCTCAAAGCAGCAACATCTTGTTTTTATGCTCTTAAACTGATTTTCAGCCCGATGAGAGTCAAAAAGTGGATGTTCCTAAACAAAACCTCTTTTCTGGGTTTTCAACCAAAGAAAGTGTCTTAGGACACAATTCTTACAAGTTTGATGACATTTGCATGAATACCTGATGATTTCATCACTTTACTGCCTCAAAGCAGCAACATCTATTTTTTATGCTCTTAAACTGATTTCCAGCCCGCAGAAAGTCCAAAAGTGGATTTTACTAAACAAAACCTTTTTTCTGGGTTTTCAACCACAGAAAGTGTCTTAGGACACAATTCTTACAAGTTTGATGATATTTGCATGAATACCTGATGATTTCATCGCTTTACTGCCTCAAAGCAGCAACATCTATTTTTTATGCTCTTAAACTGATTTCCAGCCCGCAGAAAGTCCAAAAGTGGATTTTACTAAACAAAACCTTTTTTCTGGGTTTCAACCAAAGAAAGTGTCTTATGACACAATTCTTACAAGTTTGATGATATTTGCATGAACACCTGATGCTTTCATCACTTTACTGCCTCAAAGCAGCAACATCTATTTTTTATGCTCTTAAACTGATTTCCAGCCCGCAGAAAGTCCAAAAGTGGATTTTACTAAACAAAACCTTTTTACTGGGATTTCAACCACGGAAAGTGTCTTAAGACACAATTCTTACAAGTTTGATGACATTTGCATGAATAGCTGATGCTTTCATCACTTTACTGCCTCAAAGCAGCAACATCTGGTTTTTATGCTCTTAAAATGATTTCAAGCCCGCAGAGAGACCAAACGTGGATTTTCCTAAACAAAACCTTTTTTCTGGGTTTTCAACCAAAGAAAGTGTCTTAGGACACAATTCTTACAAGTTTGATGACATTTTCATGAATATCTGATGCTTACATCACTTTACTGTCTCAAAGCAGCAACATCTTGTTTTTATGCTCTTAAACTGATTTTCAGCCCGATGAGAGTCAAAAAGTGGATGTTCCTAAACAAAACCTTTTTTTCTGGGTTTTCAACCAAAGAAAGTGTCTTAAGACACAATTCTTACACGTTTGATGACATTTGCATGAATACCTGATGCTTTCATCACTTTACTGCCTCAAAGCAGCAACATCTGTTTTTTATGCTCTTAAACTGATTTTCAGCCCTCAGAGAGACCAAACGTGGATTTTACTAAACAAAACCTTTTTTCTGGGTTTTCAACCAAAGAAAGTGTCTTAGGACACAATGTTTACAAGTTTAATGACATTTGCATGAATACCTGATGATTTCATCGCTTTACTGCCTCAAAGCAGCAACATCTATTTTTTATGCTCTTAAACTGATTTCCAGCCCGCAGAAAGTCCAAAAGTGGATTTTACTAAACAAAACCTTTTTTTCTGGGTTTTTTTCAACCACAGAAAGTGTCTTAGGACACAATTCTTACAAGTTTGATGATATTTGCATGAACACCTGACGCTTTCATCACTTTAGTGCCTCAATGCAGCAACATCTTGTTTTTATGCTCTTAAACTGATTTTCAGCTCGCTGGGATTCAAAAACTAGATTTTCCTGAACAAAACCTTTTTTCTGGGTTTTCAACCAAGGAAAGTGTCTTAAGACACAATTCTTACAAGTTTGATGACATTTGCATGAATATCTGATGCTTACATCACTTTACTGTCAAAAGCAGCAACATCTGGTTTTTATGCTCTTAAACTGATTTTCAGCCCGATGAGAGTCAAAAAGTGGATGTTCCTAAACAAAACCTTTTTTTCTGGGTTTTCAACCACAGAAAGTGTCTTAGGACACAATTCTTACAAGTTTGATGATATTTGCATGAACACCTGATGCTTTCATCACTTTACTGCATCAAAGCAGCAACATCTGTTTTTTATGGTCTTAAATTGATTTCCCGCCCGCAGAAAGTCCAAAAGTGGATTTTACTAAACAAAACCTTTTTTCTCGGTTTTCAACCAAAGAAAGAGTCTTAGGACACAATTCTTACAAGTTTGATGATATTTGCATGAACACCTGATGCTTTCCTCACTTTACTGCCTCAAAGCAGCAACATCTATTTTTTATGCTCTTAAACTGATTTCCAGCCCGCAGAAAGTCCAAAAGTGGATTTTACTAAACAAAACCTTTTTTTCTGGGTTTTCAACCGAAGAAAGTGTCTTAGGACACAATTCTTACAAGTTTGATGATATTTGCATGAACACCTGATGCTTTCATCACTTTACTGCCTCAAAGCAGCAACATCTATTTTTTATGCTCTTAAACTGATTTCCAGCCCGCAGAAAGTCCAAAAGTGGATTTTACTAAACAAAACCTTTTTTTGGTTTTTCAATCGAAGAAAGTGTCTTAGGACACAATTCTTACAAGTTTGATGATATTTGCATGAACACCTGATGCTTTCATCACTTTACTGCCTCAAATCAGCAACATCTATTTTTTATGCTCTTAAACTGATTTTCAGCCCTCAGAGACCAAACGTGGATTTTACTAAACAAAACCTTTTTTCTGGGTTTTCAACCAAAGAAAGTGTCTTAGGACACAATTCTTACAAGTTTGATGACATTTGCATGAATATCTGATGCTTACATCACTTTACTGTCTCAAAGCAGCAACATCTTGTTTTATGCTCTTAAACTGATTTTCAGCCCGATGAGAGTCAAAAGTGGATGTTCCTAAACAAAACCCTTTTTCTGGGTTTTCAACCAAAGAAAGTGTCTTAGGACACAATTCTTACAAGTTTGATGACATTTGCATGAATATCTGATGCTTTCATCACTTTACTGCCTCAAAGCAGCAACATCTGGTTTTTATGCTCTTAAACTGATTTTCAGCTTGCAGAGAGACCAAACGTGGATTTTCCTAAACAAAACCTTTTTTCTGGGTTTTCAACCAAAGAAAGTGTCTTAGGACACAATTCTTACAAGTTTGATGACATTTGCATGAATACCTGATGCTTTCATCACTTTACTGCCTCAAAGCAGCAACATCTTGTTTTTATGCTCTTAAACTGATTTTCAGCCCGATGAGAGTCCAAAAGTGGATGTTCCTAAACAAAACCTTTTTTTCTGGGTTTTCAACCAAAGAAAGTGTCTTTAGGACACTTCTTACAAGTTTGATGACATTTACATGAATACCTGATTATTTCATGACTTTACTGCCTCAAATCAGCAACATCTATTTTGTATGCTCTTAAACTGATTTCCAGCCCGCAGAAAGTCCAAAAGTGGATTTTACTAAACAAACCTTTTTACTGGGTTTTCAACCAAGGAAAGTGTCTTAAGACACAATTCTTACAAGTTTGATGACATTTGCATGAATATCTGATGCTTATATCACTTTACTGTCAAAAGCAGCAACATCTTGTTTTAATGATCTTAAACTGATTTTCAGCCCGCAGAGACCAAACGTGGATTTTCCTAAACAAAACCTTTTTTCTGGGTTTTCAACCAAAGAAAGTGTCTTAAGACACAATTCTTACAAGTTTGATGACATTTGCATGAATACCTGATGCTTTCATCACTTTACTGCCTCAAAGCAGCAACATCTGGTTTTTATGCTCTTAAACTGATTTTCAGCCCTCAGAGAGACCAAACGTGGATTTTACTAAACAAAACCTTTTTTCTGGGTTTTCAACCACAGAAAGTGTCTTAGGACACAATTCTTACAAGTTTGATGATATTTGCATGAACACCTGATGCTTTCATCACTTTACTGCCTTAATGCAGCAACATCTTGTTTTTATGCTCTTAAACTGATTTTCAGCTCGCTGGGAGTCAAAAACTAGATTTTCCTGAACAAAACCTTTTTTCTGGGTTTTCAACCAAAGAAAGTGTCTTAGGACACAATTCTTACAAGTTTGATGATATTTGCATGAACACCTGATGCTTTCATCACTTTACTGCCTCAAAGCAGCAACATCTATTTTTTATGCTCTTAAACTGATTTTCAGCTCGCTGGGATTCAAAAACTAGATTTTCCTGAACAAAACCTTTTTTCTGGGTTTTCAACCAAGGAAAGTGTCTTAAGACACAATTCTTACAAGTTTGATGACATTTGCATGAATATCTGATGCTTACATCACTTTACTGTCAAAAGCAGCAACATCTGGTTTTTATGCTCTTAAACTGATTTTCAGCCCGATGAGAGTCAAAAAGTGGATGTTCCTAAACAAAACCTTTTTTTCTGGGTTTTCAACCAAAGAAAGTGTCTTAGGACACAATTCTTACAAGTTTGATGATATTTGCATGAACACCTGATGCTTTCATCACTTTACTGCCTCAAAGCAGCAACATCTATTTTTTATGCTCTTAAACTGATTTCCAGCCCGCAGAAAGTCCAAAAGTGGATTTTACTAAACAAAACCTTTTTTCTGGTTTTCAAGCGAAGAAAGTGTCTTAGGACACAATTCTTACAAGTTTGATGATATTTGCATGAACACCTGATGCTTTCATCACTTTACTGCCTCAAATCAGCAACATCTATTTTTTATGCTCTTAAACTGATTTTCAGCCCTCAGAGACCAAAAGTGGATTTTACTAAACAAAACCTTTTTTTCTGGGTTTTCAACCAAAGAAAGTGTCTTAGGACACAATTCTTACAAGTTTGATGACATTTGCATGAATATCTGATGCTTACATCACTTTACTGTCTCAAAGCAGCAACATCTTGTTTTTATGCTCTGAAACTGATTTTCAGCCCGATGAGAGTCAAAAAGTGGATGTTCCTAAACAAAACCTCTTTTCTGGGTTTTCAACCAAAGAAAGTGTCTTAGGACACAATTCTTACAAGTTTGATGACATTTGCATGAATATGTGATGCTTTCATCACTTTACTGCCTCAAAGCAGCAACATCTGTTTTTTATGCTCTTAAACTGATTTTCAGCTTGCAGAGAGACCAAACGTGGATTTTCCTAAACAAAACCTTTTTTCTGGGTTTTCAACCAAAGAAAGTGTCTTAGGACACAATGTTTACAAGTTTAATGACATTTGCATGAATACCTGATGATTTCATCACTTTACTGCCTCAAAGCAGCAACATCTATTTTTTATGCTCTTAAACTGATTTTCAGCTCGCTGGGAGTCAAAAACTAGATTTTCCTGAACAAAACCTTTTTTCTGGGTTTTCAACCAAAGAAAGTGTCTTAGGACACAATTCTTACAAGTTTGATGACATTTGCATGAATATCTGATGCTTACATCACTTTACTGTCTCAAAGCAGCAACATCTTGTTTTTATGCTCTTAAACTGATTTTCAGCCCGATGAGAGTCAAAAAGTGGATTTTCCTGAACAAAACCTTTTTTCTGGGTTTTCAACCAAAGAAAGTGTCTTAGGACACAATGTTTACAAGTTTAATGACATTTGCATGAATACCTGATGATTTCATCACTTTACTGCCTCAAAGCAGCAACATCTATTTTTTATGCTCTTAAACTGATTTCCAGCCCGCAGAAAGTCCAAAAGTGGATTTTACTAAACAAAACCTTTTTTCTGGGTTTTCAACCACAGAAAGTGTCTTAGGACACAATTCTTACAAGTTTGATGATATTTGCATGAACACCTGATGCTTTCATCACTTTACTGCCTCAATGCAGCAACATCTTGTTTTTATGCTCTTAAACTGATTTTCAGCTCGCTGGGAGTCAAAAACTAGATTTTCCTGAACAAAACCTTTTTTCTGCGTTTTTAACCAAAGAAAGTGTCTTAGGACACAATTCTTACAAGTTTGATGATATTTGCATGAACACCTGATGAACTTCATCACTTTACTGCCTCAATGCAGCAACATCTTGTTTTTATGCTCTTAAACTGATTTTCAGCTCGCTGGGAGTCAAAAACTAGATTTTCCTGAACAAAACCTTTTTTCTGGGTTTTCAACCGAAGAAAGTGTCTTAGGACACAATTCTTACAAGTTTGATGATATTTGCATGAACACCTGATGCTTTCATCACTTTACTGCCTCAAAGCAGCAACATCTATTTTTTATGCTCTTAAACTGATTTCCAGCCCGCAGAAAGTCCAAAAGTAGATTTTACTAAACAAAACCTTTTTACTGGGTTTTCAACCAAGGAAAGTGTCTTAAGACACAATTCTTACAAGTTTGATGACATTTGCATGAATAGCTGATGCTTTCATCACTTTACTGCCTCAAAGCAGCAACATCTGGTTTTTATGCTCTTAAACTGATTTTCAGCCCGATGAGAGTCCTAACGTGGATTGTACTAAACAAAACCTTTTTTCTGGGTTTTCAACCAAAGAAAGTGTCTTAGGACACACTTCTTACAAGTTTGATGACATTTACATGAATACCTGATGCTTTCATCACTTTACTGCCTCAAATCAGCAACATCTATTTTGTATGCTCTTAAACTGATTTCCAGTCCGCAGAAAGTCCAAAAGTGGATTTTACTAAACAAAACCTTTTTACTGGGTTTTCAACCAAGGAAAGTGTCTTAAGACACAATTCTTACAAGTTTGATGACATTTGCATGAATATCTGATGCTTACATCACTTTACTGTCAAAAGCAGCAACATCTTGTTTTAATGATCTTAAACTGATTTTCAGCCCGATGAGAGTCAAAAAGTGGATGTTCCTAAACAAAACTTTTTTCTGGGTTTTCAACCAAAAGAAAGTGTCTTAGGACACAATTCTTACAAGTTTGATGACATTTGCATGAATACCTGATGCTTTCATCACTTTACTGCCTCAAAGCAGCAACATCTTGTTTTTATGCTCTTAAACTGATTTCCAGCCCGCAGAAAGTCCAAAAGTGGATTTTACTAAACAAAACCTTTTTTCTGGGTTTTCAACCACAGAAAGTGTCTTAGGACACAATTCTTACAAGTTTGATGATATTTGCATGAACACCTGATGCTTTCATCACTTTACTGCCTCAAAGCAGCAACATCTTGTTTTTATGCTCTTAAACTGATTTTCAGCCCGATGAGAGTCCAAACGTGGATTGTACTAAACAAAACCTTTTTTCTGGGTTTTCAACCAAAGAAAGTGTCTTAGGACACAATTCTTACAAGTTTGATGACATTTGCATGAATACCTGATGCTTTCATCACTTTACTGCCTCAATGCAGCAACATCTTGTTTTTATGCTCTTAAACTGATTTCCAGCTCGCTGGGAGTCAAAAACTAGATTTTCCTGAACAAAACCTTTTTTCTGGGTTTTGAACCAAAGAAAGTGTCTTAGGACACAATGTTTACAAGTTTAATGACATTTGCATGAATACCCTATGATTTCATCACTTTACTGCCTCAAAGCAGCAACATCTATTTTTTATGCTCTTAAACTGATTTCCAGCCCGCAGAAAGTCCAAAAGTGGATTTTACCTGAAACAAACCTTTTTTTCTGGTTTTCAACCAAAGAAAGTGTCTTAGGACACAATTCTTACAAGTTGATGATATTTGCATGAATATCTGATGCTTTCATCACTTTACTGCCTCAAAGCAGCAACATCTTGTTTTATGATCTTAAACTGATTTTCAGCCCGCAGAGTCCAAACGGATTGTACTAAACAAAACCTTTTTTTCTGGTTTTCAACCAAAGAAAGTGTCTTAGGACACAATTCTTACAAGTTTGATGACATTTGCATGAACACCTGATGCTTTCATCACTTTACTGCCTCAAAGCAGCAACATCTTGTTTTTATGCTCTTAAACTGATTTTTCAGCCCGCATGAGAGTCCAAACGTGGATTGTACTAAACAAAACCTTTTTTCTGGGTTTTCAACCAAAGAAAGTGTCTTAGGACACAATTCTTACAAGTTTGATGACATTTGCATGAATACCTGATGCTTTCATCACTTTACTGCCTCAATGCAGCAACATCTTGTTTTTATGCTCTTAAACTGATTTCCAGCTCGCTGGGAGTCAAAAACTAGATTTTCCTGAACAAAACCTTTTTTCTGGGTTTTCAACCAAAGAAAGTGTCTTAGGACACAATGTTTACAAGTTTAATGACATTTGCATGAATACCTGATGATTTCATCACTTTACTGCCTCAAAGCAGCAACATCTATTTTGTATGCTCTTAAACTGATTTCCAGCCCACAGAAAGTCCAAAAGTGGATTTTACTAAACAAAACCTTTTTTCTGGGTTTTCAACCACAGAAAGTGTCTTAGGACACAATTCTTACAAGTTTGATGATATTTGCATGAACACCTGATGCTTTCATCACTTTACTGCCTCAATGCAGCAACATCTTGTTTTTATGCTCTTAAACTGATTTTCAGCTCGCTGGGAGTCAAAAACTAGATTTTCCTGAACAAAACCTTTTTTCTGGGTTTTCAACCAAAGAAAGTGTCTTAGGACACAATTCTTACAAGTTTGATGATATTTGCATGAACACCTGATGCTTTCATCACTTTACTGCCTCAATGCAGCAACATCTTGTTCTTATGCTCTTAAACTGATTTTCAGCTCGCTGGGAGTCAAAGACTAGATTTTCCTGAACAAAACCTTTTTTCTGGGTTTTCAACCAAAGAAAGTGTCTTAGGACACAATGTTTACAAGTTTAATGACATTTGCATGAATACCTGATGATTTCATCACTTTACTGCCTCAAAGCAGCAACATCTATTTTTTATGCTCTTAAACTGATTTCCAGCCCGCAGAAAGTCCAAAAGTGGATTTTACTAAACAAAACCTTTTTTCTGGGTTTTCAACCACAGAAAGTGTCTTAGGACACAATTCGTTGTTGACAAGACATTTGCATGAATATCTGATGCTTTCATAACTTTACTGCCTCAAAGCAGCAACATCTTGTTTTTATGATCTTAAACTGATTTTCAGCCCGCAAAGAGTCCAAACGTGGATTGTACTAAACAAAACCTTTTTTCTGGGTTTTCAACCAAAGAAAGTGTCTTAGGACACAATTCTTACAAGTTTGATGACATTTGCATGAATACCTGATGCTTTCATCACTTTACTGCCTCAAAGCAGCAACATCTTGTTTTTATGCTCTTAAACTGATTTTCAGCCCGATGAGAGTCAAAAACTAGATTTTCCTGAACAAAACCTTTTTTTTCTGGTTTTCAACCAAAGAAAGTGTCTTAGGACACAATTACAAGTTTGATGATATTTGCATGAATACCTGGTGCTTTCATCACTTTACTGCCTCAAAGCAGCAACATCTATTTTATGCTCTTAAACTGATTTTCAGCCCGCAGAAAGTCCAAAAGTGGATTTTACTAAACAAAACCTTTTTTCTGGGTTTTCAACCACAGAAAGTGTCTTAGGACACAATTCTTACAAGTTTGATGATATTTGCATGAACACCTGATGCTTTCATCACTTTACTGCCTCAATGCAGCAACATCTATTTTATGCTCTTAAACTGATTTTCAGCCCGCAGAAAGTCCAAAAGTAGATTTTACTAAACAAAACCTTTTTTTTCTGGTTTCAACTACAGAAAGTGTCTTAGGACACAATTTACAAGTTTGATGATATTTGCATGAACACCTGATGCTTTCATCACTTTACTGCCTCAATGCAGCAACATCTTGTTTTTATGCTCTTAAACTGATTTTCAGCCGATGAGAGTCAAAAACGTGGATTTTACTAAACAAAACCTTTTTTCTGGTTTTCAACCAAAGAAAGTGTCTTAGACACAATGTTTACAAGTTTGATGACATTTGCATGAATACCTGATGCTTTCATCACTTTACTGCCTCAAAGCAGCAACATCTTGTTTTTATGCTCTTAAACTGATTTTCAGCCCGATGAGAGTCAAAAACTAGATTTTCCTGAACAAAACCTTTTTTCTGGGTTTTCAACCAAAGAAAGTGTCTTAGGACACAATTCTTACAAGTTTAATGACATTTGCATGAATACCTGATGATTTCATCACTTTACTGCCTCAAAGCAGCAACATCTATTTTTTATGCTCTTAAACTGATTTCCAGCCCGCAGAAAGTCCAAAAGTGGATTTTACTAAACAAAACCTTTTTTCTGTTTTCAACCACAGAAAGTGTCTTAGGACACACCTGTTACAAGTTGACAAGACATTTGCATTGAATATGATGATGCTTTTCATAATCCTTTACTG
>JAYMGU010000466.1:10000-22500 GCA_036178185.1 Liparis tanakae | reverse complement strand
CTAGAAATCCATTGGGTTCTCCCCGCGCAGGTTCGAATCCTGCCAACAACGACATGTATTTTCAGAATTTTATGCTCAACAATTAGGTCAATAAGAGCCGACACATTTTAGGACCAGCATACTCAAAATTACTTCTTTGCCACAAGTTTTTGATTAAAGCCTCTTGAATAACTATAGACAATAATACAAATTGTGTAGGGGGTGTAGCTCATCGTTAGAGCTCATGCTTTGCAGGTATGAGGTCCCTGGTTCAATCCACGGTATCTCCACTTGTTTATATAGTCACAGTTAACAAAGTATCTTTAAGAAACTTAACAAACAAAAACCTATTCAAGTTAAAGAAATAGTGCACAAAGTAAAGGCAAATAGAACACAGTTGAGATTTATCTGGCAAACTGCTTTCTAGAAATGTGCATTTAGTCAATTTTTGTCAACCACTAATCCAGCTATAATTGATTCTGAAAGTTTGTAATTTACGGCTAGAAGGTTGTTGTGGCCGAGTGGTTAAGGCGATGGACTAGAAATCCATTGGGGTCTCCCCACGCAGGTTCGAATCCTGCCAACAACGAAATGTATTTTCAGAATTTTTATGCTCAACAATTAGGTCAATCAGAGCCGACACAATTTGGGACCAGCATACTCAAAATTACTTCTTTGCCACAAGTTTTTAATTAAAGCCTTTTGAAGAACTTTAGACATCGAAGCAAAATGTGTAGGGGATGTAGCTCAGAGGTGGAGGGTATATTTTGCATGTATGAGGCCCCGGGTTCAATCCCTGGCATCTCCACTTGTTAATATAGTCAAAGTTACCTATTAGTCACCTATTCAAGTTAAAGAAAATAGTGCAAAAAGTAAAAGCAAATAGAACACAGTTGAGATTTATCTGGCAAACTGCTTTCTAGAAATGTGCATTTAGTCAATTTCTGTCTAACACTAATCCAGCTATAATTCATTCTGAAAGTTTGTATTTTACAGCTGGAAGGTTGTTGTGTCCGAGTGGTTAAGGCGATGGACTAGAAATCCATTGGGTTCTCTCCGTTGTTACGTATTTCAGAATTGAACAGCCTGGAAGAGCTTCTACGATAATAAGACTCACAGTCTGCTAATGTTCTCTCCATTAGGGAGACGTTTATTCACTGATCAAAAGCAAAGTACAAATACTCACGCGCGATTGCATCACGCCGTCAGCTCTCCTCAACATGCAAGTCGAGCACCAAAAACACACTGAATCCCCAAAACAAGGTTCAGTCCCCAAAAACACAGATCTCGTCATAGGTACATCCTAGTTTCTCATGGGAATTTACTCCAACCCCCGGGTGGGGGCTGTCTGTCGTCCGTGCCCCTCTTGGCATATGTAAATACCGATAACAAGTGTGTGAATGTTGAATACTGTTAGGCGTGTAGCTAGCCTTGAGCTGCAGACTCAATATCTCTCTGTCCTCACAGGCAAAGTGCCTTCACTTCTGATATTCTGCCGGAACCTAGACATTACGGTCCCTTCAATAAATCAGATTTAATATTAACAATCCCCATTTTTACATAATTCATTATGTAACTCAATCTTAATATAAATCTAGACTAGAGGAACTGGTTCAATCAGTAACAGGATGGAGATCTGAACATTATAAGTAGACACACGTGTAATTAGATCAATACAGAGTGGAAATCTTTAACAATAACATAGATGTGATGATAAACAATTCTAACGATGCCATGAAAAGCTAAGCTGAACCCTCTTACATCCAGGATCTTTATATTCCTCGTACTAGAGAACTGTTGTCTCCAGGTAATTGTAACCCTCTTCTCTCTCCTGGATATTCCTCCGAGCACATGGGATGCATCGCCATCGTCTTCTCCTTTCTGTGAGTGTGAAGGGCACTCCCCTCCTCCAGCTCCCTCAGCTTCTGCTGGTGTTCTGGTGTGGGTTGACCACGCCTTGCTCCTCCTTGCCTCTGTGGCCGGCAGGGCTTTGCCGTGATGGTCTTCTCTCCTCTCCTGGCCTTCCTTCAGGTGTTCCTGCCTTGGTGCAGTGTGTGAAGTGGTTCCAGTGTGGTTTCTCTTCACTGCGGTGGGCGTGGCCAGTCCCACCAGGTAGGGTCCAGTCTGCCGTGACTCCTCCCCCTTCCTTGGATGGACCTCCTCCTCCTGTGGGTCTGGTCCCACGTGGCTCTCCTCCATGGCTCCTTCCACCTGTTGAAACAGTTCTTCCTGCCTACCTGCCGCTCCCTGGACACAGCTTTGTCTTTCTCTGGCTAACATGCTCAACAGGGGACCTTTATGAGGTCTCCCCGTGCAGTGCCGGGCCCTAAGCCGTCCGGTCAACCTCCCAGTGGGAGTTAACTGTGTACTACGGTTAGTTTGTATTCTCATGCTCATTAACACTACCTGGAAAACCGTCAACCAGTCCATTCTAGTCTCCCCGCAGATTTTGGATAGCTTTGCTTTCGGTGTACCACTAGCTCTCTCTCTCTCTACGAGTCCCTGGGCCTGGGGATGATACATCCAACCTAACCTCTGCTTGACCCCCAATGACAGACATCTTTATTCATTATCGTGTTGTCAAAAGACACAACAAATTACTCACCTGACAGAATCATGTCTGTTTGCTGGTCCGGCTCCTCAGTGGTCAACCGAGCTCCTCACTGACATCAGGACAGCACAAAGTCTCTATATCCTCCGCCGGAACCTAAAAACACTTTTCCAACAATACCTTGGATAAAAACAGATTAACACTTCCGTGGTATTTAAGTAAGTCACTTTGAACAACCGCATCAGCTAAATGACTCGAAATGTAAAACCAACTGCATTAGAAACTAAGCTACAGTTATAGCATTAAATTTGGCTGCTGGGCGGCTTTCCCTCCTCTGCTGAATCTGTCAATCACCACCAACACATATTGTTTTGCTTACCAGTCTGATCATATCAATGAAATCAACTAACCCTATGGCCGTCTGGAGCTGGAATATGGTCTATCGGTACGATTTGGCGACTCTCATGTCGTGCTCCACAACTTACGCCCGATCGCACAAGATTGTTGACTGAGGGCACCCCGTTTGGAGACCACCAGGTTGCCTGCAAAGCCTTCCTCACCTCCCCCCTGGCGCCATGGAATCACCATGGGCCACCAAAACCAACTGAGTGTGCTACCCCCAAAACTGTATGACACCGGACCCCTGATAAGTCAGTAGGTCTGTGTGCGTTCACTCTGTAATGTGTAGGTGTAGAAGGAAAGAGTTGAAATTGAGAGTGGTTGGGCCGGCCTGGGTCTTGCACCCTAACAGCCGGAGGAGAATTGCAGGTTGGCACCCTGTTATCCCGTTGACGATCCGGTCCCCGCTGCAACTCGTCTGCTTCAACCACGACTGGGTCCTGGAACTTGTCTTCTTCTACCTGGTCTGGGTCTGGTCTCCTCAGCAACTTGTCTGCTTCAACCCTGTCTGGGTCCGGTCGGCCATGGCTGTCGATGGGGTCTTTATCCGGTGGTCTCAAACTCGATTTTGTCTGGATCGTCCTTGTCTGGCTTGTTGTTCTTCTTCCACTGGTGTCGCATGGGCCCTGGATATGACATGGCTCCCCTGGGCGGCATCGTGGGTGGTAGATGGTGCTCTTCATCGGCTCCCGGCTCCTCCGCCTACTGCGTCAAGATACCTGTTGAAGAGACCGCTATCTCCAATCCCGTATGACACCGGACCCTCCCCAGATGCTGGGTCCTTGGAGGCCCCCCCAGTTAACCTTAACTGCTCCTCTTGAGAGGCAGTCGACTCAACCTCCACGAGAGCCCTCATGGAGGCTGTAGGATCAATGTCCTCACTCCCTTCACGGAGTGTTCATGAACATCTCCTGCCTGATACATCACAATACAATACAATACAAAATCAAAAGAAGTACCTTGAGCGGCACATCTAACAAAATCATGGAGTGCAAAAGTTCTGCACTGAAAGGATCGTGCGTGGAAGCCTCTCTGGCGTCCACTTGCACCATCTAAGTGAGCTACGTGACATGCTGCACCCTGTCCTAACCGACAGGCTGCAGTCAGAGCTCTGGACTCACCTGCCTGTGCAGACAAAGGAGAGAACAACGGTTCAGCCAAGAGGTTCGATGCGAGGTTGACTCGGCGTGGGGAGCAACCTCAGCAAAACCACAGCCACAGAACCCAAACTTGACCTGTAACCTGAACCATCAACAACCATAGAGATCTGGGGTGCCGGTAATGGCCCCGCCTCCAGATCAACACATGCCCCGAGTAGGTCGTTGGATATTGCCACGCAATCGTGAGGACTACCTTCAGAAGGAAGGGTAAGATGCTCTGCCGGATTAACCGTGCAACAGCGTGCAATCGTTATCTCAGTAACGGAAAGTATCATAATCTGTCATAATCTGAGCGTCTCGCAGTCGTAATTACAACATTTGTTGCCATGAGCAAGGTGTGAAGACCATGGCCGGTGTACAACGTCAAAGCATGACCCATGGTAATCGTTGAGGCCTTCTCTCAAGCGTATTCTGTGTCTGCTAACCCCTGTAGCAGGGAGTTAGGCCTCTGACAGTTTGCGTTGCGTGCTAAAGCAATTTACAGTTGAAACGGTTTTGAGTAGTAAGGGCTTGTCAAGGCAGATGCCCTGATAAGATCAATCTTTAAATGTAGCCACGCCTCCTGTACAGTGTCCGACACTGTAGGGAAATTTGTTTTGTTTTGACCGCCCAATTTAACCAGATTTCATAGAGATTGAGACTTGAGAGCATAATCTGAAATCCACGGACGGCCATAACCGCCTTTTACCAAAAAATAAAACCTTTATTTGATTGTTGTGGGCGTGGTGCTGTCGCAATTACCGTGAGATGTTCCACTGCAATGGATCTAGTTGGACCTTCTAGTTTTTGTCCACTATATTTAACTTTTAACTTAACAGAACTTCATATCTATCTTTTGGTTAATGATTGATGGTGCATCTTGATAGCCTTGTGGCAAACACGTGTACTGGTATTGTAGCCCGTCTAAGGACCACAAATATAGCCAATTAGGAGACACTGAAAACTTCAGAACATTTGTTGCTCTTAGGTCATGAATCAATAAGCCTTTTGTTGGAGTAATTTTTTACCTGGGATAAAGAAGAGTATTTCACGGACTACAGTCAGTTCTAACACTACTTCTTCCAGCAACCCGGAAATTACACAAAGGATATTGTCTTTTCTATGAAGGTTTGGCATTCGCTTTGAGTTGGATGAGTACCTGTTCTACTGATTTAGGAGTCGATCTCCGGGCCTCAGGAGCTCAATGAGATGCTTGTCGTAATGCTGCAGTTGGTGGGCACACTGCCCGATCAGGTGGCGTGCCCGATGGATTACCCCCTGATAGGAACGTCCATCTGAAAAAACACGGCAGGAACAGTCATTATTTTGCATGAAATCGGCTCATTGGTCCTTTGTTGTACACACACTGTCTCTCATGTTGCTGGTGGTATTGCAGAAGTCGGACTCTCGCCAGCAGGTGCTGATGCAGCTGCTGCGGGTTGAGCAAGGTGCCGGTGTAGTACCTCAGGTTGGCCAGAAATCGTGGGTGCACTATCTCCGCCCATCCATCCAAGGTGGTTTCTTCCTCAGGAGGCGGGGCTGCTGCCAGCCGGACGTACCCCGGTAGGGTAGGGTCTCGACCCTCCCCTCCAGGACCTCATGCTTCTCCAAGCTCGAGACACAGACCGAGTGCTCCAGCTGGGCCTCTGTTTCCGCTAGTGTCTCCCTCAGCTTCTCCCACGGGGTCACTGACTGGTCACTCACTGGTGACTCCGGGTCAAGTGTTTCGCATGTTGTTTGACACCGACCGACACTTCAAAGGAGTCTAAAATGTTCTTGGCCCAAGTTATGCCTCTGCTGCACGTATGGCTCATCTTTCAGTCCTTCCAATGAGAGGCCACTGGCTCTGTAGTTTCCTTCTGTCATTCAGTCATACCAGCCGGATTCGGACCAATGGAGTCAGGTCCTCCATTTCTCCTCTCTTTTTTTTTTTTTTACTGGAGACACTTTTGGATGACATTCATCAAACTCAAAGACTACTTATCTATACAACGGATGTCAAATTATTATTTAAATCATTATCCTTTGAGTAATTTACGCCTCTGTCTTTCTACAGCTCACTTTATTTGGCTTCTACTTGGGGTGTTTAATTAATAACGATATGTCAATCATCAGTATGTCAGAGTGTCGTCAGTCCACTGACCTCTCTATACACTGCAGCACATGGACCTGCCACACCCTGAGAGGGGGCACAGGTCTGTCATTGCCTCACACTGGACCCACAACAATCCTGTTTTAATTTGACCAGCCATCACTGGAGGGCCAACGGCCATTAAATTTCCCGTATATGATCAATAATTCCCGTTTATCGAATTCTCTTTACCATACCCTTTCTGTATTAATTACACTTATCTTATCCGCGATTAAAAGCAAAAACAAATGAGAAAGGGAGCGTGGTAGTCACAATATGCTCTCCTGCTCGTGTCTGTTTTTATTATTTTCATTATTTTATCAGTCCAGAAACGCGCGTGCACCGTAACCTTGACCCAAATCGGCACATATCCACCACTCTCAAGCCCATGAGTTGCTGACATGTCGGTCTCGTTTGTCTGCCACAGGGCAGCTGTACACCACATCACACTTCTTATGGATTATCTAAACAAAATATCAGGACAATACATAAATCAATTTAACCATATTAAAAATGANAGGAAAGGATTCCTCTCTCTTCCCACTCACACACTAGTGATGACAGCACAGTCTCCACTGACACCCGGTCAGATACCACACACGGTCACCACAGGGTCAACAATCATCCAACAATCTCGCTCAGTATTTATTTCTTAAAAATACTCAAAAATGATCACCAAACATTCCATATAATAAAACAAAGTATAATTTTATAAAACAATAAGGCGTTCAAACTGTGAATGAATGATTCTTGTGCATCCAACTGTTGAATGGTGTATGAGTGTAATCTAATTCTAGCTTAAAAGTTCTTATTCCTCCTTATCAGTATTTTATTCTTGTTCATACCCTCACCACTTTTACTCATTAATATAATTCATTTTAGAGATTATTCCCTATCTCTCCTGTTTTGATGGTGTATGTCAACGTCAGTTTAGCTGCCTTTAGTATGTGTGTGTATATTAATCTTGTAGTAATACTACCTAACGTTGGCCACGATAGTGTCCAGGGGTTAAGCCCCTGCAGTCCTGCAGTACCCTATCTGCCCACTGGGGTATGAGTGTCCCTACCTCTAGAAGCGCTATTTTGTATTATGGTCCAGTACCACCCCCGACCACTATGTGTCCACCCCTTCTGTCCTGTACCTTGAGGCACTCTTGTCTCCTCTTTCCTGGCCTCACCCTTCCTGTCCACGAGGGTTAGCTGGATCAACAGAACATTCACAAAATGCTCACTGGTTTATATATATAGATATTTAATAGTTCCCACCGGAACTTTTATTCCTTTTAATTCCACCTCTTCAGATTCACATCTTTTTAATGTATTAATAACGTAGGTAGCATTCCAAGTTTTATCGATCTCCCCCTTGTTAAACTTCGCTTTCCCTTTTTCTCAAAATAGTCAAAGCAACACATCCAAGTTCACAACAAATGACACACACACTCCAAGAGTGTGTGCACAGACTGCGCACACACACATACTCACACGCACACTCACACACACTCTTGGCTTCCCCAAGGTTCCCGTCTACAGCTTGTGACACAGTTCTGTCTTCTATATGATATAATTCTAATCAATCGGTCCCCGTTTATTTTTAAGCTATTTCTAAATAATGGGTAGAGGCTTATTTAACTGTTGACAACAACATTTAGTTTCTCCAATCACAGACAGTCTTAAGACAAAAGGTCGTCTGCACACCTGTTGTTATGAGGCCTCTTGTTGTCAACCGCCAAACCGCCGCAGACCCTCGTCAGGGGTCTGTGAAACGTCTTTATCTTAAACCATGTCACTAATCTGAGTTTGGGGTCCCCTAAAATCATATATTCAGTCATTCATTTACCAAGCTAGAACACGTAAAAACAACATACATAGGGTCAGGGTGAACGTGAGTTAATGGCCATAACTCACGACAACTCAATAAGCAGGCAGTTCATCAAGCACAGCTGTGATTAAAAGAAAAACACGTTTCACAGCATTCCACACTTCAACATAACAAATAGGAGCTTCACTCACACACTCCTTAAGCATTCGCCTTTTCACGCTCGTCACTCACAATGACAACACCCAGCCAAAAAAAAAAAAAGTCGTCAGTCAGTAATCTGTCAGTCAGTTTCGTCTTTATTTTGTTAGTAGTACCCTCAGGTACCCTCAGGTACTACTAGCAGTCTGACAAAAAGTCTTCTGCCTCCCTCATGCTCTTCTTCCCCTTTGTACCGAACCTTCCTGTACCTGACTCCTCTATCTTAGCCTGGTCTCTTCCTTTCTTGGCCATACTAAGATGCCTCATTAATGTTTTGTTTGTTGGTGCTGGTGCTTTCTCCCCCCCAAACATGCCTCTCTTCCTCATAACCAGTGTCCATTTTGTGTACCTTTTTGATGCATCTTTCTTATCTGCCTCTGGGGTTTTACTCATAACCCTCTGATAAGCTTTGAGCAAGGAATACCCCAGTGTGCCTTCCGGACATTCTTTCCACCCCACCAATAATATATCAGTCTTCCCCATATTAACTTGTTATGTGTGGTGTGTTTATTGCTTGAACTGTTCAGTTGGTCAAAAAAAATTAAATTTAAAAATTTATTTTTATTTTTATCTTTATTTAGTACTTATTTATTTTCAAATTATTTTCAATAAAGTTAACTTTATCAATAGTACCAATACCAATCAATGAATGTCCAAAGTCCTTCTCTAGTCACTGTGTGTCCCAGTATGATTAATGACGTCTGTGCGAGCACCTCAATGTTTTTGTTATTCTCCCTAACTTTGGCCACACGATGGTGTCCAAGGGTTAATCCCCTGTCCTACCCTGTCTGCCCACTGGGGTATGAGGGAGTCTCCCTACCTCTACAGGCCCTACCTGGCATTGTAGGTGCAGTACCACCCCTGACCACTGTGTCTCCCTACTCTACTGTACCTTAAGGCACTCTTATCTGATCTTGCTCTATTTCCTGTCTTGTCCTTCCTGCCCACGAGGGTTAGCAGGAGGTTAGCTTTCCTGTCTCAAAGCTATCTGTCACTATTTCTCCTGTATTCTCAACTAAGAAAACGCGTGTGTATGCAACTGTCCTTTACAGATATTTATCAACCAAATTCACCGGATTTTCAAACAAACAGATGGTTATTACAGTTGCCTCGTTCTCTGACACAGCACAGCTCTGAATTATTTTAGTCGAAGGCCTACTCACAGACCACGAGGAAACTACACAACTTGTTTTAAGTTCCCAATCCCCACTTGTTGACAAAGGCCCAAACACAGTTCTCCACAGTATGACACAAGATGCCACAACTATTTTAACTCTACCACGCGTTTACTGAATTAATTACTTGCTTCTAATTTTATTTATCTACTACTTGAGCTCAAGATTTTAAACGTTAATACTTTATTAAATTATGTTGATCTTACCATCATATCTGTATCAATATGTTTTTCCCAAAAAATCGCTTTCCCTCTCTCTCGAGGAGTGTGAGCACTCCAAGGTCACAGCAAATCACACACACACATACACCCACACACACATGCACAGAATGATCCGCTCTGCAGCCGCTTCCCAAACAAGCAGAAATGTGATTTTTTACACGTATCCTTTGAAGCCAGGAGAAAAGTTGCAATAACCAATACCATGAACTCGGGCGAGAAGCTTCTACTGTATCATAGGGATACAGCGCTCGTCCTTAGGATTTATAACACCAGTTCACAAATATTGTTTTATTTCCTCCTCACTTCGTAGTACCTCGTCAATGAATTTCCGTTTACTCCTCTCCAATGCCCCACAGAGACGTAGTCTGGCCGAGAACCTTCTTCCGAGGAATTCTCAGGGCACTCGTGTCCCGACACGCTCGGTCTTCAGGTCTCGTCAAATCTCAAGATCTACAGCAATCCACCTACACAGTTTATTGAAAACAAAAAATCTCTCCCTGTGTCCATTGCATTTCTCGTCATTCACACACGTTAAACTATACTCTCCAGTCAGGACCAGAGACCTCGATGTATTTAAATCTACTATACCACACTCAACCAACAGAGCCTAGATCCCCTATCTACACTGACTCACTTAGTAGTCAGGACCACCGGCATCATTGTATCTAAAATACTGTGCATGGATTTCTCAGCTACACTGACTCACTTAGTAGTCAGGACCACCGGCATCATTGTATCTAAAATACTGTGCATGGATTTCTCAGCTACACTGACTCACTTAGTTGTCAGGACCACCGGCATCATTGTATCTAAAATACTGTGCATGGATTTCTCAGCTACACTGACTCACTTAGTTGTCAGGACCACCGGCATCATTGTATCTAAAATACTGTGCATGGATTTCTCAGCTACACTGACTCACTTAGTAGTCAGGACCACCGGCATCATTGTATCTAAAATACTGTGCATGGATTTCTCAGCTACACTGACTCACTTAGTAGTCAGGACCACCGGCATCATTGTATCTAAAATACTGTGCATGGATTTCTCTTCCTTTCCTACCGCCAACACATCTACCACTATGGATTCCCTAACTATATCCTAGCAATGGACACTCATTCATCTTCCCTATGTTTCCCAAAGTGTGATTATGTGTTTATACTTTACATGTGATCAGTTACAATCTCTAACTGTTTATCTCTTAAACTTACGGGCAGAGGCGTATCCGCTGTTGACAACCTAATTTAGTGTACTCAATACAGACATTTTATCAAAAAGGTTGTCTTTACCTGTTGCTTATGTGGATCCACTGGTTGTCAACCGCCGAACAGCCGCCGACCCTTGACCGGGAGTCCGGGCAAACGGACGTCACCGCTCTGGTCAAAAGCTCTTTGTTACTGTCCAGGTCAGCCAATCACGTCGGGGTCACCAATTTGTTACGTATTTCAGAATTGAACAGCCTGGAAGAGCTTCTACGATAATAAGACTCACAGTCTGCTAATGTTCTCTCCATTAGGGAGACGTTTATTCACTGATCAAAAGCAAAGTACAAATACTCACGCGCGATTGCAATCACGCCGTCAGCTCTCCTCAACATGCAAGTCGAGCACCAAAACACACTGAATCCCCAAAACAAGGTTCAGTCCCCAAAAACACAGATCTCGTCATAGGTACATCCTAGTTTCTCATGGGAATTTACTCCAACCCCCGGGTGGGGGCTGTCTGTCGTCCGTGCCCCTCTTGGCATATGTAAATACCGATAACAAGTGTGTGAATGTTGAATACTGTTAGGCGTGTAGCTAGCCTTGAGCTGCAGACTCAATATCTCTCTGTCCTCACAGGCAAAGTGCCTTCACTTCTGATATTCTGCCGGAACCTATACATTACGGTCCCTTCAATAAATCAGATTTAATATTAACACCGTGCAGGTTCGAATCCTGCCAACAATGAAATGTATTTTCAGATTTTTATGCTCAACAATTAGGTCAATCAGAGCCGACACATTTTGGGACCAGCATACTCAAACTTACTTCTTTGCCACAAGTTTTTGATTAAAGCCTTTTGAAGAACTTTAGACATTGAAGTAATATGTGTAGGGGATGTAGCTCAGAGGTGGAGCGTATATTTTGCATGTATGAGGCCCCGGGTTCAATCCCTGGCATCTCCAATTGTTAATATAGTCAAAGTTACCTATTAGTCACCTATTCAAGTTAAAGAAAATAGTGCACAAAGTAAAAGCAAATAGAACACAGTTGAGATTTATCTGGCAAACTGCTTTCTAGAAATGTGCATTTAGTCAATTTTTGTCTAACACTAATCCAGCTATAATTCATTCTGAAAGTTTGTATTTAACGGCTGGAAGGTTGTTGTGTCCGAGTGGTTAAGGCGATGCACTAGAAATCCAATGGGGTATCTCCGTGCAGGTTCGAATCCTGCCAACAATAAAATGTATTTTCAGAATTTTATGCTCAACAATTAGGTCAATCAGAGCCGACACATTTTGGGACCAGCATACTCAAAATTACTTCTTTGCCACAAGTTTTTGATTAAAGCCTCTTGAAGAACTATAAACAATGAAACCTAATGTGTGGGGGATGTAGCTCATCGTTAGAGCGCATGCTTCGCAGGTATGAGGACCCTGGTTCAATCCATGGTATCTCCACTTGTTTATATAGTCACAGTTAACAAATTATCTTTAAAAACTTAAACAAAAACCTATTCAAGTTAAAGAAATAGTGCACAAAGTAAAGGCAAATAGAACACAGTTGAGATTTATCTGGCAAACTGCTTTCTAGAAATGTGCATTTAGTCAATTTTTGTCAACCACTAATCCAGCTATAATTGATTCTGAAAGTTTGTATTTATCGGCTAGAAGCTTGTCGTGGCCGA